>LWCA01000546.1:0-23876 GCA_001642005.1 Intoshia linei | reverse complement strand
TAACTTTAACTTCATATTAATTTATATTTAAATATGCACGGGTCCCCGCCTGAGAAAATGTTAATATCATGGTCTATAAATTTTTATATACCATTCTTGAGGTAAATGGGAAACATTGGAGAGGTATACTTTTTCAATAAAAAAAAGTTGGACACCCTAATGTACATATGGTATTACTATTTATAATATTGAGTAGACTGAAAGAGCACGAGTGATGTGTGACGGGGGTAGAATTGAAGAATCAAACGGAGTATACCGAGTTAACGAAGTATTAGCAGTAACACGTTCAATAGGTAAATGAAAATTTATAATTAAAAAAATTCAGATTTGCTCTTAAATTTGCTAAAGAATTATTATAAATTAAAAAAATTATACTTTAGGAGACTACGGATTAAAGCCTATAGTATCAAACATACCTGACCACAAAAAATACACACTAACAGGTTCAGAATTTTTCATGATAAATGCATCGGATGGATTTTGGGAGTATGTAGAAAAACAAGTAATTGTAGCTTCCGTATATCGAATGTATTTTGAATATAATAATGTGATTTATGATGATGAATTATACATCAACCATTCATATTTAAATTTTAAAAAATCTGAATATGATTGTGAATATTGCAAAATTAACGTTACAGGTAACAAAATTGATGAAGCTAAAAATCCTCACAAAATGTTTAATAAATTTTACAATCAGCCAAATAATTTTCAAAATTTTGCAAAATTGTTACCACGAAAATTGATAAAACTTGCAGTAGACAATGGTTCAAAAGACAATATTTCTATTATTGTTGGTTTTTTTATATAATAAACTTAATATATAAATACATTTAATTTTTCATTAGAAATTTGCTTATGTAATCAATTGAAACTTTCTTTAAACGATCAGAATTGTATTTATTTGATAGCATTAAGCAATTCATTGCATTAGAAAGAGATATCTGTTTGATTAAATAGGTCTCACACATTTCTTTCAATTTTTTTAATTTAAACTAAATAAAATTTCATTATAAATATTTCAATATAGATGGTCTCTTTTTCAATATTTTTATGGATTAAGGGTAAGAAAAGAAACAAACAAACCATCATTTTCATTTGTGGTAAAAATTTTACCTTAAAACATTGTTAGGTAAAAATGAGCAACTTAAACTCTGTTTTATAGTATGGATGAAAAAAAAATAAAGATTCCTTAAAATTATTGAGAATAGTAACCTTTAGTCACTGTCTCTTCAATATAAAGCGTACAGTAAACTCTTTCTATAAGAACAGTTTTGAATAAATACATAGCTTTGTAAATTTTCTGCAAAAAGTTACATTCTTGTCTTTGCCCCAGTTTCTCACATGTTATTTAAATAATGATTTTAAAAAGTTAGCGAAGGTTACACAAAATTAAGGCAGTCACTGATATCTTTTTTTATGTAATGATTAATATTTGATTTTTTTATGTCTTCCATTCTAATGTATCTAAGATTATCAAATTTAAGTTGAAAATCTAACTTAAAAAACCTACTATTCACTATTATCAATCCAATATTTTGTTTTGTTAAAATTTGCGTAAAGAATTTTATAAACAATTATTATCCCATTTTTTTAATTTATTAGACAGAATGTGTGTATAATATTAAAAATAAAGTTAAAACTTTTTAATTTTATTAGACAGAATGTGTGTATAATATTAAAAATAAAGTAAAAACAGTCCAATTTTATTAGACAGAATGTGTGTATAATATTAAAAATAAAGTAAAAACAGTCCAATCCTATAATTTTGTCAAAATAGCATAAATTCCAGAAAAAATAAAATTATAAAAACATATTTTGTCATTTTCAATTTGATGACATATATTCAGTACCAATTTAATAAATACTTAAAAATACTCATTGTGTATCATTAATTATCTGAATCTTCAATTTATAAATATTTTCGTCAAATTTTATAATTAGTACAAATAATTGTAATATATAAATGATTGATTTTAAAAATGTGTCCATACTTTTGGCCTTTTTTCTTGTGAATGTTACTTTTCTTTTTAGCATTTTCAAATTAAGTTAAATTAAGTTAGTATCAAAACTTTTATAAATTTGTT
Source organism: Intoshia linei (assembly GCA_001642005.1). Classification (NCBI taxonomy): domain Eukaryota; kingdom Metazoa; phylum Orthonectida; family Rhopaluridae; genus Intoshia; species Intoshia linei. Next base: position 21,789 of record LWCA01000546.1, on the reverse strand, counting down.
GCCGTAGATGTTGTTCAAAATGTTTGGAAAATAAAAATTTGAAATTTAAAAATTGCGTAGCAATGAAAAAAATTCCGAAGAAATGAGTTATATAGATTTTCACCCATATGTTTTGACTGGAAATGTGTAGACGTAAAATCCACATTTTTATTGAAATTGTAGGATCAATATTTACATTTTCAATTTTAATCGAAATATTTGAAACATATTGGTTAATAATATATTAAAAATTATTTCTGACCATGAATGGTTGATTTCTTGGGGTTAAAATTGGTTCATAATATATTAAAAATTATTTTTCATCGGGAATGCGTAGATTTCTCAGGTTAAACTTTTTGTATTTATATCAACTGGAATAAGCTCTATCAGAATAATCCTTTTTTTAATTTTTGGACCGTTAATTATTTCACATTTTTGGTTTTAATAAAAAGTTTCGGAAAAAAATATATAAATACTAAAATGCTTTTTTGACCATGAAGTCGTCACTTATTCGGATTGAAATTTTTTATGTGTGTTAACATGATACGACTCTACCACTTGTAAATTTTTTAAAATTCTAGGGCTGTTTTCAAAAAAAAGGAAGAGAATTTGGGGTTTTGGCCATGGAGGTATAATTTTTTTAAATTTAAATTTATGTTAATTTTTATGATTTTAAAATCCGCATCAGTGTATATATTTTTTTAAATTCTCCAACTCGTTTAATTTTCAAAAAGAGAGACAACAGGGGTTTTTGACCCTTAAGATGTGAATATGGTAGGTTGAAATTTATCTTATTATACGTCCCGAAAAAAACTGTAATTGAAATGTGGTATTTAAAAAATTCTAAGAGTGCTAGTTATTTCAATAAAGTAAGACACACAAACAAAAATCGCGTTGCATATTATATAAGTTAGGATAGTATTGTTTATAGAAAAATGTAAAATAAGTACGTATATCTAATATACAAAAACTGAAATTATGTAATTTTTTATATAATCAACCAAAAAAATTAATATTCATATCATTTTCCTTAGTTTAATTCAATTAAAATTAATCAATTTTTGTATTGAATAATAGTTGAAGTATGAACATTTTATCTAACGCACAAAAACTGAAATAATGTGAAAAAGATATAATAATTTAATTTTTGATATAATTTACAAAAAAATTAATTTTGATATTATTTTCCTTAGTTTAATTCAATTAACAATAATCAATTTTTGTATTCAATAAAGGTTGAGGTAGGAATATTTAATCTAATGCAGCCATTCTCAACGGGGTCCATGCGGACCCCTTTGGGCTCCACAGCACTTTTTTGGGGGTCAATGAAAATTATATACATGTATTACATATTATAGACATTTTCAGTACATAATTATTTTTTCAGAACTAGCGTCATATTTTCAAATCATAAAGTCGTTTTTTCAAAGAACTAAACAAATAAAACTGACTTTCCGATTATAAAATAAAGTGGAATACACACACAAACAAAAATAGCGTAGCATATTATATAAGTAAAGGCAATACAATGTAAAATGGTTAAAAATGTATGTCTATTTATTTGTTTCAGTTTATTTAAGAAAGTAAGGGAATCGAGTTTTGTGAATTCCATATTTCTATAGCTGTTTTTCGAGAGTGATGTTTTAGCGCATATTTCAATTTCAGAAATTGAGTCCTTCAAGGTTAAAAACCCAATTTTCCTTAATTATTAAATTCAAAGCCGATTTAGAATTATAAAAAATACACAAGCTGATAAAGTTTTAAAATCATCAATATTATAATAATTTTCAATTTCAAAATATTATATCTTCACGGCCAAAACCACAAATTACCTTTATTTGTCAAAATAAAGAAAGTCCTACAATTGTATACAACATTAATTCTAGAATGGTTTTTAAATTCATAAGCATTATGACTAATGCTAACCTCAAAAAGGTAATTTTCAAAAAACCCAGATTTTCTCTTTTTTTTTAAATGAAAACAGCCCTAGAATTATAAAAAAAATACGGATACGGTTATATCCAGTTAGCACACACAAAAACTTTTCAATCTGATTAAGTCACGCCTTCATGGTCAAAAAATCACTAGTGTTAATTTTTTTAATTCGAAACTATTTTATTAAAACAAAAAATTTGAAATATTTAACGGTTGTACCTATATAAAACTTTTCAATCTGATTAAGTCACGCCTTCATGGTCAAAAAATCACTAGTGTTAATTTTTTTAATTCGAAACTATTTTATTAAAACAAGAAATTTGAAATATTTAACGGTTGTACCTATATGTTAGTATATCAACTGGAATATCATGTAATAGAATAATATATATATAATTAATATATAATAAATACAAAATATTCTCCTAAAAAACCTACAAGATGTTGGTATTAAAATGATCTTCAAACTCTTTAAAAATGGTAGAAAAAATACTCCCTTAAAAGCCCTGCAAAATTTTGCTCCAAAATTATGAAAATAAGATAATAAAAATAATAAATATATATGAATAAAGAAACCCACTAAAATTTAGTGAAAAAAATATAATATAAATTAGTAGAATCGATGATTATGTCGCTCTAAGATGTATCGCTCCAGAGAATGGACGTCAATACAAGTAAATTTAGGTATAAATTAAATTTTATTAATTTGATTTTTAAATAATCCATATTTTTCTCTAGTAGTATTCCAACCACTATCAGGTTGGTCAATAATTAAATTAAGCGTATAGCACACGTCGGTTACCTAAAATATAATAATATATTTAAGTATTATTATACAAACCAGTGAGTACGCAACTATGAACTGCAATTTAATTTTACCTCACCAATAATATTTAAAAAGTAAATTAAACGTAGAATACATTGATAATTATATATTACTGATAAATTATCAGTGATAATTAGGGCAGTTTTTTATGGCAAAATACCATTTTTTATATGATAATCAGCACAAAATTACAAGCATCGTGATATCAATATCATGTTTATTAATTAGCTAATTACAAATTTATAAAGTCAATAAATGCCATAAAGTCAATATTTTTTTTAAAGGATATTCAACTTAAAAAAATGATATTTATAATATAATGAACAATATAATTGAACAAATACCACCTTATCTATACAATTTATTAAGAAAAACCATGTACCATAAATAGTGTTGAACGGAGTTTCAGTTTGTTAAAAAAAATTGCTAACTAAACAGAGGCAATTTTTACCAGATAATGTTAAGAAGTATATTATGTTATACATTATATTATGTACTACAATAAATATTAATAATTTTCAACATTACTCAATGAGATTTACATCGTTTGTTTTATTTGCAGTTCCTTGTTATTCATATTTATTATTACACGCATAAATATTCCTTATTTTAAGTTTTATTCATATTAATTTATTATGTAAAGTGACCGACACCATCATGATCGGGGCCTATGCGAATATTAAAATTAAGGTGTATTAAATATTGTATTGATTTAATTTAAAGCATACAAAAGGAAGGTTTGGGGTACCGTAGATTCATTTGGGTTAATTATAGAAACACACAAACATTTTAAGGTCAGATAAAGTCAGTAAATTTAATTTTTAGGTCAGTTTTTTCGTTATTCTATAGGTCAATAAAAAATTGCCCTAGTGATAATTAATAACATATAATATGTAATTCATACCTTATGATTTATGATATTTCAACAATAATAAAATCATATTTCAACAATTATAAAATTATGATTTCATTCGAATAATAATTTTGATTTAAAAAATTAAAAGTAAACATAATAATGTTAATAAATATTAAAAATTTGATGTTTTTATTTGGCCCTCGTAATTTTTATATCGATATATTCCGATAATTTGTAAGTAAACAAAAAAATACCGGTATTCTAATTTGCTCCATAGAATCTCGTTCCCTGATGGTGACAGTAGACGGAGAAACCCGTACACTATCAAAATCAATTGTAACAGCATAGGGAATTCCAAGCTGATCAGTCCTAGCATACATTTTACCAATAGAGCTGCTGCTAGTTTCAATTCTATGAGCAATGTGTATTTTTCTTAAATTTGTTGAAATTAGGTTTGCCACCGGAATTAAATCATCATGCTTAGAAAGAGGAATCACAGAACACTTATATGGAGCAGAAATAACAGGTAAAGATAAAAACGTTCTATTTTCATCGTCTTTACGAGTTCTAATACTGTGTTCAAAAAGGGCTTGCATAATTCTGCCAATTCCAAAAGATGGTTCAATAACATGCGGATGAATGTCTTCAATATGAATGGTAAATTTTTCTGTTTTTATCGACACCATATCTGAATTTATTTGGTAAACGTCTTTGTTTATTTTTAAATTAAAAAATTTAATTTTTTCAATTTCATTACACATTTGTTTTTTGTCATCAAAAGACATGGCATTAATCTTTGAAACTATATTACTCGTTTGAGAGGTATACTTTCGTGAAATATTTCGTTTAGAAATTTTAACAATTTCTTGCATTTTTTCTAAAGGTTTTTCGAGCACTTTGTTTGCAATTAAACTTATTCCAGAGTGTTTTGAATGTTGATCAAGATCATAACAAGATCGATCAGAGCAGCCTACGCATTCTACCCAACCGCTACTCATCAGTATTTCTGCGTCCCAACAATCACATGCATAGTGAGCCATTTCATTGGGTAAATGTTGTCTAAAACGTATCAATTCAGTATTTATGCCAATTTTTTTTAAAAAGTGAAAAATTTTTGCAATATAATAAGCTACATTTTCTTTTTGAATAATTTTCTAAATATACAACTTACAATGACAAATCTAAAACATACCTGATCGAGTGCTTCACCAATCGAAATTTTAAACGCAGGACTATTTTCCAATTGCTTATCACTGCTATAAAGAGTAATAATGGTTTTTTGGATCGAGTCCGTAAATTCAGAATGTTTACCACCATCACTAGAATCATAGAAATATTCAATTTCTGCCAACAAAAATTCACGACATCTGATCAAACCAGATCTAGGTGAAATTTCATTTCTATAAGCTTTTCCGATTTGCGCAGCAGCAAAAGGTAACTTGTTGTCGTTAAATTTTAATAAATTGGCAAAATTGAGAAACATTCCTTGTGCTGTTTCGGGCCTTAAATATCTAAAGAATATAATTTTAAAAATCGACAGAAAACCGTATTACCCTTGAAGATGACCAGCAGCGCCAATTTTAGTAGAAAACATGAGATTAAACTTTGTAGGTTCACTCAAATCATTACCAGTAACGGGGGATTTTATTTTATATTCATTAATCAATTGTTGCATTTGATTAACATCATATCCGTCAATTTGAGCCAAAATTTTATTAATTTTTTCATTTTCCACATCAGAATGTTTTTTCTTTAATATCATTTTTAAATTTGCTGAAATCAAATGATCCAATCTAAAACAATCACCAGTTTTGACATCCTTGACTTTGTAATCGATAAATTTAGCAACATGACCACTAGCCTCAAACACTTTATCATATGTAATGACGGGACAATCTATTTCATAGACACTGTTAGCAGAATTGATAAAGAAATTTCTCCATAAATTAATTATATTATTCTTTACGGCACATCCCATTGGACCAAAATCAATGAAGCCAGAAACTCCACCATAAATAGAAAATGATTGGTCCATGAAAAATCTTTGCTTAAGTAAATAATCAACTTTTTCTTTTTCAAATTTGTATACACTTGACAGAGGTTTTGTTTCATCAAATTTTAACTTCAATGCTTTCAATTCTTTTACAGCCGATTCAATTTCTTCTTTGGCACTTTTACTTTCTTTTAATTTTCTAATTATGTTTCCTTGGTTTTTTATTTGGTCTACCAAAGTTGGACTTGTTGTCATTTTTAATGTTTTTGAATATTTTTTTGAAAGTTTTGATAAATATTTAACAATGTAAATTCCACGTTTAAATAATCTATGTTGAATCAAATTTAGCATAAAATTATTCTCATTTTACCAGTTTGTTACCTTAACGATTTATGCAACTTAAGGAAATAGAATAGTGATTTCAATTATAATTGTATTTTTCATTTATTTCTCATCTTTATTTTTATAATCTATACCTAAACATGGGTGTTGTAACAGTGAAGTTGCATTTCACTTCAACCTGAACTGTAACTTCACTTTTATATCAAACCTGTTATAGCAGTTGTAATTCATACTTATTAAACATTATTTGTTAGATTTGGGACTTAAACCTACATGCTTCGATTGAACTTCAGCTTTAATTCCTTTATCTATCATTGAACCACTACAATGAAAATATGTATTTCATGTGTCCAATGAGCACAGATATTTTTAAGGGGAGTTTTTTTATACAATGTTTAAAGATTTTGATGATAATTTTGATCCCAAAATTTGGTAGGGTTTTTAAGGGATTATTTTACTATTATTAAATTTTCAAAATCTTCAAAATTTGGGTGTAATTAACAGTGGCGACTCTCCACGTCGTGCTTAGTAATTAATACATTTCAATTGCTACTTTTTAGTTGAAAATAGTTATAATATTGGGTCTTGTCTTGTTCAATTTAAGCCAGTAAAATGAACTTAAGATAATGGAACTTTTTTGTCAAATTTTAAAAATTATTTATTTTTATTTTTGAGTAGTTGTATTTATTATTATCAATCAGTTTAAAGGAGTGGTTCCAAACTTGTTACATGTGAAACCTATATCACATTACTTTTTACTTTAAAGTGAATTATTCCATCTTAATTTTGTTTTGTTAATATTTCGACAACACTAATCATCAGAGCCGTTTTAAAGCATGGACAATATGGGCTGTAGCCCAGGGCCACTTATTAAAAAAGGCCCCAAATTAATAAAAGTAATTCACACTTATATCTTAAAAAGAGGCCACAATTTATTAAAAAATGCTTTAAATTTATATCTTAAAAAACAGTTTATAAGTTTTGAAGTGTGGGAATTCAAATAGCTAAAAAGAAAATAGTTTAAGGAATCAAAGTTCTGGTAAATATTCAATTTAAAATATATTTTACAGTGTTCACCATATAATATTGACATAAAAACTGTTTTAAATGATAATATTAAATTATAATGTTAACCTTTCTATTAAGTAAATATTCAAAAAATAAAATAGGAAAGTTTGATTTTCTCTTATTAATTTTCAAAAAAAGGGCCCTAAAATTTTTTTATCGCTTCGCTTGAAATACTTTTTTTCTTCGCTCAAAACTTTAAAGGGCCTCCGGCCATTTGCTTAGCCCAGGGCAACGAAGTGGCTTAAGACGGCTCTACTAATCATGCTACACCATTTAAACACAATATAGTTTATATAAGTGCACAACTCTGTATGCAGTTGAAAACGTATTATGGTTATTATTAACGTGTCCCTATTCAATTGATATAGCCCTCATTGACAATCCGCCATTACACATGAGCTCAGCTATACATGTAATTGCTTGATTAATTAATATTTTAATTGATAATTAATGTTTGATATTTTTATCTTGGTCATATTTTGTATTGTGACTTTTTTTTATTTTGATATTATTTCTGTCATCTTTTTCAACACTTACACACTTTATCACCTCTATCTTCATACTTTATCCAAATGTTGGATATTATTTATTTTTTTATTGTGTTCAACAATTTTTTTCAGGAAATCTCGGTAATTTTGTCCCAGTATTTTTCCCGGTCACAATCACTAACCATGAAATCCAATCTGCCATTCTGGTTTAGTGTCTTCATTAAAGCCTAGTAAATTGTAAAATAAATTGCTAAAAATTTTTTCATAACATTACATTTTGAATGGAAACTACTTGAAAGGGTTGATGACTAATCTATCGAAAATACATAAATTTTCATAAACACATTAAAATATTAGATATATAAAAAATTATTAACTCAATACGTATTGAAATATTTATTTAAACTTAATCATAAAAATATAATTTGTTGAACCTGTTATTTTTCGTATTTAGTAAACATTTCTTTTAGTATATTCAATCCCAACAAATGCAAAAAATATAATAATTGTAAGATGATATTATAGCAACATTTCTAAAATTCAATAAATTCCGAATGATAAAATGTACACATACATTTTATTTAACTTTTAGGTGAGGCGTGCATCAATTGTTATTTGCATAGATTATTATTAAATACACATATAGCGTATACAGGATCATTTCTTATTTAAGGTCGCAATTAGTGGACACTCATCACTATTCAAATACAAAATCACAACTAAAATGAATAACTTATTTACTGTTATATAAAATTTAGTGGTTATAAAAAAAATTTCAATATTGATAATTATCAATTTTGTATTTTTATTTAACTTATCACAAAAATTTATGTTTTTATTAAAAAAGGTTTAGATTCGAGCGATTCAAGTTCTATCTGTTCTTCATCGCTCTTTTTTTCTAGTGATAATAAAAACACTTTTTGCACTGATTTTGTTATATGGTCTAAATTTAGCATTTTGATTATTATATTTATATTTATGTATTTACAATAATAATTAACCCATATACTCCCAGACAAATTTTTCCAATTTTTTGGCTTCGATTTTTCCAAAAATTTGGGAAATTAATACATACTTGCCTATTTCTCACCATATATAATTTTAGGTAATTACCAATTGTAGTTATGGAGTTATTTCACATTCCATATGTTCACATTGGGGAAATAAGGCAAATAAAATCGTGTATATATAAAACCGCATCGTCAATATACCAAATTACTTCATCAAATTGTAGCCAATACATGAATTCATCATATCGTATTCATTAAATTCAGTTATCACAACTTTAACAAAAAAAAATACAAAAAATTTTTTCAGTGAATTTTTTTTTTGCTTTGAAAAATCATTTTAGCTCACTGTCAGTGACACAGGAGGCTAATCGGTGAAAACTCATAACTAATATACTCTAATGTTATATAATATACTAATTAATTTAATTTTTCATATTTAGTTAACTTTTTTCAATTTAATACGTGTTTTTTTAAATGTAATGTTGTGTGACCATATGGTCACACTAGGAGTATATGGGTTAATAATAATACAAAAAGTAATCCCAAAAATATTTATGGATTGACACACAATCAATCAGTTCCAAAGTAATTAATTTTTATATGTTATAGTATATTACTAATTATCTGGTCAATTTTGTCTCTTTTTTTATTCGTCACAAACAACAGGTATACTGGAATTCCACTCAAAATCATCAATATTCCAATACCTTAACAAAATCATAAATATATATTTTACTTTGTATTAAAAATTTTGATAATTAATGACTAAATACCCGTTTCCATCGGTGATTCAATGAATGGAATAATGATAAGAAATACAGTTAAAATTAAATAAATTATTGGCCAGGCTATATGAACCTAATAAAAAGATATATAAATGTATATAAGTATTATAATATCATTACTTTAATAGGCCTTTTCATGTGAGGATATTTTTTTCGAAATACAAATATGCATGTCACGGATACTCCAATAGCTAACCAATTTACAATACCGGAACATTTTATTAACCAGTCAACGTCAGCAAATACACCAAATAGTATAGAAATTATTGTCTAAAATAAGTATATTATAATATTATTTAATTATACTATTAATTTAATACTAATAATATTACTTTAATGATTATAATATGCAATATGTTACATAATCGATCCATTAAGATATACCAGGCTGGCAATTAATTTTTCTAACAACGTCAATATTGAAATAATTGTATCTAACAGTCATTTAGCGGAACCATCGGAATAAAGTTAGATGAATGTTTATCCATATCCTTACTTATATACAGTAACTAGGTTGACTGTTATGTACTACGTACAAACAACACCTAGCTCTGCCGAAGGAACATTTTTATTCTATCAAAAAAATACATTCACGTTGAAAATCTAACTTAAAAATATTGGTTGATAATATATTAAAAATTATTTTTCACAAGTAATGCATAGATTTCTAGGGTTGAAATTTTGGATTTATATCAATTGAAATAAGCTCTATCAGAATAACCTTTTTTTAAATTTTCGAACTATTAATTATTTCACATTTTTTGTTTAATTCGAAATATTTGAAAAATATTGGTTGATAATATATTAAAAATTATTTTTCACCGGGAATGCGTAGATTTCTGGGTTGAAATTTTGTTTTTATATTAACTGGAATAAGCTCTATCAGAATAATTTTTTTTTTAATTTTCGCACCTTTAATTATTTCACATTTTTTGTTTTAATAAAATATATCAGAAAAAAATATATGAATACTAAAATGCTTTTTTGACCGTGAAGTCGTAACTTATTCAAATTGAAATTTTTTATGTGTGTTAACAAGATACAACTGTGACACCTGTAAATTTTTTGAAATTCTAGGGCTGTTTTCATTAAAAAAAGAAGGGTAGTTTGTGGTTTTGGCCCTGAATATATAATTTTTTTAAATTTAAATTTATGATAATGTTTATGATTTTAAAATCTGTATCAGAGCATATATTTTGTTAAATTCTCGAACTTGTTTGATTTTCAAAAAAGGACAATTGGGCTTTTTAACCCGTAAGATGTGAGTTTAGGAGGTTGAAATTTATTTTGCTAACACACTCGGAAAAAACTAATTAAAATGTGGATTTTATAAAATTCTAAAACAATAGTTACTAAAATAAACGGTAACACACACACAAACAAATACTGCAAAGTATATTATACAATAGTTACAATTACATAAGTAAAAATTTAGGTAAAAATATATGTCTGTTTATATATTTATTTGTGTATTACCATTTATTTAATAAAGTAATAGACGTAGAGTTTTAAGAATATCCATATATGACACAGGTTTTCGAGAGTTATGTTTATCGTCAATTTAATTTTCAGAAATTGAGTTTTTCAATGTCAAAAACTGCAATTATCCTTTTTTTATATTTATAATTTATAAAAAATTTAAAAAAATCTGATTGTATTTTTTTTCATAATTATGATAATTTATATGATATTACAGTCACCACTTTGTCAACCATGATATATAGTTTATATATTATATAATATTGTTTGTTAATAAATAAACCGTTAAACTGACTGATACAAAAGGTGTAATATTATTTATATGTATCATGTGCATCAATTGTGGCATATGACCTCTCCTTGCAGCAACAAATGACATTCTAATTTATAAACATTATTAAAATATAATGTAAATTGTACAAATTAAACAATCATTATGTCCATCACGTCAAATAATGAATAAATAGGGGTAGAATAAATATTCTGATTTAAAAAATTTATTATGAATACATGTTTTACATTGATGTTTTGTTATTACAAATTTTTATTTGTATTTATGTATTTTTAATTTTAAATCCTTGCTTACATAATTACATATTAATATTATAACCACCAGACATTGTACGGCACAAAATTATAAATCAGACTACCCCTAGTAAATTAAGTTAAATATTAAAATTTAATTGAATGCAATTATAAATTAAATACATTTGCAAAATTTGTTCCCTCACTATATTCCAGCAATGTTGCTGCTATATTTTATAATTATCTAGCTTGACTGTTATGTACTTCGTACAAATAGCACCTGGATCTGCAGAGAGGGACATTTTTAATTTTACCAAAAAAATAAATTTAATAATAACATGATGTTTTAAAACAAAGAGTTATGTGGGGATTTCTATTAATTTATGAAGCTGATATTTACGACAATGTTGATGATTTTATAACACGTCCAGAATTTATGTTTTATTAACAGTCAACGGTTTTTGGGCTGATTCTAATTTTAAACAAAATGAAAAATTGGGTTTTAGACCCTAATGAACTCAAATTTGGATTCTGAAAAATAGATAAATGCATAAAAATAGACATACCCAGCGAAAAAATTTATTAGAAATTTGGTTTTTTAACTCTACACTTGTAGTTATATGATTCTTTTATCAGCATTTACTTATAAATTTATTTACTTTTACGAATAATTTATATAAATATTTTGTAACTTACTGGTTAAAAATAATTTTTCTCAGAATTGATTAAAGTATATAAATTTTCGTATTGATTTACCTTGATGAAGTAATTATTTGACTGTTAACACCTCCAAATGTGGAAACTGCAACAAAAAAAGCCATTACTATTCCTATCTTTCCTAATATTTTTGTTGAAAATTGCTAAAAGTTAAAAATAAATACAATGAAAAAATTTTATAATTACTATTGCTATTCCGTTCATATTAACAAATTCAACTGGGTCGAGAACAGAAAAATATGAAATATTTGTTAATAGGTAAATTATCACTACAAACACACATGATATTGTAATGGCTCTTGGTAAATCACTAAAAAATAGTTGCATAAACATCCATAAATGTAAACCGAACGGGATTTTTCATTTCTTCAACAACAAAATTGAGATAATTCCTGTTAAATAATTGAAAATCAAAAATTGAGTTTTAAATTTACCATCCATTGAACGAAAACAGACCATAATATACAGCAAGTGAAAGTTTGTTGATATCCCAGATACTGTGATCAAATGGACGTGAAATGTATTGAGTAGATCCTAAGTTAAAATTTAAAAATAGTTATATAAACGCAGTTCAAATCAGCATTAATTGATAACTTTTATTCAGGGTCAATTATAATAAGGGTGTATAATTATGGACTAACAAATAAATAATATTACAGGTAAATTTATAAAGAACTTCGAACCTCCTTCCCTAACCCACCGTACCGTACAAGACTCTGTTCGGAGGAACCTTGACGAATTTTTTTAAACGGAGAATCATTTTTTTAAATTGACCATTTCAAAAAATTACTATTCTTGAATATCATAACCATTTTGTGTGTTAAATTTAAAATATCAAGTGAAAGCCCTTGTAGAGGTGGTTAGGACTATATGACACTAATCATCGTTTTCTTGTTAGTGGCTTATTTTAATTTTCGGTCGCCTCGAAAATGTTAGGTTTGGCTCTCTTCCGTCACTTTAAAAAACTCATAATTATAAAATAAAAAGTCAATATTGGTATATTTTTTATATTCAAAATTATTAAGCTGTCCAGCAAAAACTGACAAAAAAGAATCATATCTAATTTGTTATATATCACTGAAAGTGCCATTTTGTGATTTGTAATTTGTCATGTAATTAAATTATTTTTACTTTTTATTTGGCCAAAATTTTTTTAAATTTTCAGCTTTTAAAGACTGAAAAGATAAAATATTATTTTGGTTGTACCTCAAAAATGTTTAGTCAAAATTATATATACGGGCCATTCTCTAACAAATAAAATATAAATATTTCAATTTAAGTGACCTACAGGAAATAATATCCAAGAATCATACTCATAGACTTAAAATGTGCGTATGTCAGCATGCAACATGGTTATTTGAACTATTTTACATATAAGTCAATACTAAAACGTAAATTTATAATTAAAAACCGTTACGGAGTGAAGCACAAAAAATGTGATAAAATTTAAAAATCTGTTTTTTGATGATTCTTGTCAATATTTAATTAATTGAAGTTTTGTAATAGATTGAATAGTGAGATAAAAACGTAGTAAAAGATATTTTTGAAATTCAAAAAATCTATTGTAATTTAGACTATAAATTCGGTTCGAAATACGTATGAAATGTTACGGCATTACGAATTAAACTTATTATTTACGTTATACATTTACGGTATTAATAAATTATAACCACAAAACGGTGCTTCACCTCTATGTTCTGATAATTTAACACTTTAATTAAAATTAATATAAGTATAATTATATAATTCGAATTAACACAAATAATTGTATATTTTAATAATTAACTCATTTTTTTAAATACTTAACCATTAATTTTACGCACATTCGATAGAGTTTAATTTTCTGAACATTACCATGTACTGTTATTATTTTTTTAATAAACATTGGCGTAGTTATGATGCATTCCTTTTGATAATTTACTTTCAAATATAGTATATTCTATTTTTTTATGTCATAATTTCTTAATAGAGCCTTAATATTACATTTTCTATAATAATTTTGTAATATCCTGAAAATATACGAATCAAACTAACAAACAACGTGAAAAGAAATATGGTAACATATAATTTAAAATTATCGTTTTTTCAATTTATGACTGAGAATAGCTCATAATTATAATTGTTGATAATTCTTAATGTTAGTCTTTTTCAGTCGAAATGTCGACAATCTGGATGTCTTAATCAATTTTAGTTTTTATTATTTAATTTTGAAATAACCTTTGAAATACATGTAGATTCCTAGTACTATTATTATTAAGAGAGCTATCGATTTTCCAATGGTTGTAACTAATTAAAAATTGTATATTACAGTGTACAGTATTTATATGATGATAGTAAATATATTAAAATATACAGTCCTGAACTCGATTTGCCAATTTAACACTGTAATTATTAATAAATCCAACGAGTACTAAATAATTTTATTATATATATGATAATACTGTGTGTAATAGGGTGTCACACCTATAAAAAAATCCAGGAAAATTAGCACTAAAAGTGTTTATTTTTAATATAGGAAAACTAATTCGCAATCAAAAACGTTTAACGATATCTATTCGAGTTGCGTTTGCCATTTAAAATGTCACTTTAAAAATATTATTAAGAAATTAAAACTGAACTTTATTTTAACGAAAATTGGCGTTTGAGCTTTTAAACGTAGAAACGAATTTATAATATTGTTCTCCATGTCTTGCCCATCGAATTCTAAAATTTTCGAAAAAATGTGACACCCTAGTGTGTAAATTATGCATACTAATATTAATATATAATAATAATATTATTAAATTTTACAAATTATTAAAACAACGATTATTTTAAGTAGGTAAATCGGAGCTCCACAAGGCATCAATGGATATAAAATATATTCTGAAAAGGTTAGAGCAACAATGGCAGTCAATGCAGGTTTTGCTATTATACATTCCACCCACATTCTAAGAAAAGCGGCCATCTCTGTAAAATTAATTAATCATGTATTTTAGCTTTCAAAAATTGTACCTCCGTAAGCGGCTAATATATACGCATAGTCAGCTCCAGATTCTTTAATCGATGTTCCTAATTTAAATAAATATATAATCGACATTATTTTTTCTCTAAGTTTGTGCCATCAAATTCTTCAAAATAATGTATTTTATTTGCTTATTTATCAAAATTTTTTATTTTATATATGAAATATCAGCAAAACCATGATAAATCTCTCCTTAAAATTACGTACTTGTATAACATTCAATATTTGTGTGTTTTAATGATAATTTAAAAATTAAATCATAAAATTATAAAAATCACAACTTTTTCAAGAATGATTCAGGCCGTGGAGGCCCAATATTGAGTTCGAATAAGATGAAAATTGTAGACCCTAAATACAGTATAACCTCCGTTATTTGCTCAAAATGTAGATTTGAAATATCGGCCGCATAACGGAGGTTATACTGTACTTTATTTCAAATTATTTGTTTGTTTTTAGTCAATTTTTGAAATTTACTATGAAAAATGCAATGAGTGAATAACGGAGGTTTTACTACACAAATTATGGTTCCTTTATCCATATTTTAATATTTTCTGCATTAATCTGCTGGAGTAAACTAATTTTGGCCACTATACGAAAATGTACCATGTACTCTGTACCATGGGTAATATTATTAACATTATTCTTAACTTTATAATAAATAAAAACTCTAACAATATATTTACTGTATTCTATTTTTAAAATATTCTAACATTTGATTTTTAAATTTTCTAATTTATTAGAAAAAGTACCCAATTCTGCGTAACAATAAGCACCAATCATTGAAAAAATTCCACAAAATAGCCATACAAACAGAGACATGAATATGGATCCAGAGTATCGTATTATACCAGTGGGACTAACAAATATCCCTGCACCAATTATACTACCCACAATCATAGTCACACTATTGAAAAGAGTCATGCCTAAACATATAAAGAAATGAAATTATTATTTCAAGATAAAATACCCTTTTTGAGTTTTATGTCTGAATTGGAATCAGTCATTTCAAATTTTATTTTTATAAAATATTTAGAATAAATTTGTTAACAAATGTAAAGTAAATAAATTATTTAACATTAGTTTAAATAAAAATCAACTATATAATCTTATTTGGTAAATATTAGCTTATATGAAAATAAATGACGCGAATATTCTTTTATTATTGTGAAAAATATCATTAAAGTGCATGACTTTAGTCATACATTATTATGTTACGATTACAATACCAAAAGTATCACATTATCTAATTAATCGATTATTTTATTTATATTTCTTATAAACAGGTTTTGATGTAATTTAGAAAAGATCAAACAGTTTTTCCAACGATACCGACTATTGAAAAACTACCTAAATATATTCTTACTTATATAATATGCTTTGTTTGTCTGTGTGTGTATTATCGTTTATTTTATTTAACATGTCTTTGTCTTAGAATTTTATAAAATCCACATTTCTATTACAGTTTTTTGCGGGGTGTTAGTAAGATAAATTTCAACCTCCCAGAAACACATCTTACGGGTCAATAAGCCCAATTGTTTTTTTTTTGAAAATCAAACGAGTTCAAGAATTTAAAAAAATATACACTCTAATATGAATTTTAAAATCATAAATTTAAATTAATAAAAAATATATTTTCAGAACCAAAACCACAAATTACCATTTTTATTGTTTATATAAATGTTAACAAAACAATATTAAGATGAACTAATTCACGTTAAGTAAAAAATAATGTGATATGACGGTTCCACTTCAAACAAGTTTGGGAACCACTCCTTTATAGTATTGTTAATAGTGAATAGTAGCATTTTTAATTTAGATTTTCAACGTGAATTTATTTTTTTGGTAGAATAAAAATGTGCCCTCGGCAGAGCTAGGCGCTGTTTTTACGTAGTACATAACAGTCAACCTAGTAGTGTAGTATGTACAACTTTATATAATAATTTAATTTGTACAACACTTTTAGGATTCATCTAAATTTAGTGCATTGCATTTTATATAATTAGATTCAATTTTAAAATTTTTAGTTTTTTAAACTTTTTTCACTTAAAAGTAATTTACATGAGCAATTACAATGTAGTTTTAAAATAATATAATAAAATTTTTATTTTATATATTGTAACACTATAGCGGTATTAATATTATTGAGGTTGATCCACGTGTCAGAAAAATTAATATTCACGTCATCAAATCATCTGCATCATGCAAGATGTTATACTAATATAAGCAATTAAAGTTAATACATCTATTTTCATTTAAAAGTAGATTTCCTAAATTAATTCCATCGTGAACCCACCAAACATTTTAATAATAATATAATAAGAAGTCGTAATTATATTCGTAACATCCAATATTCTAAGCATCTAAAATTAAATTAATTCGGCTCGGTAGTTATCGAGATGCAGATTATTAATTTAAATTAAAATATGTTTGCACTCAGAATAACCCCTGATATTACAGTTAAAAAAATCAGTTTGACCTTGATATTTTGTAAAATACGCAATGTTGACTCCTTAAAACGCGATATACTTAAAATAGTTAAGTGGTTATCGCCTTTTTTGTGACAAAACCGTATTATTATTTTTCTCTAAATTGGACTAAAAAGTACATTTTCAATTGAAAGTACAATATACATGTGTATGAAAAAACCTTCTTTGTAGAGTTGGCAAAATATTAATGCAAAAGAAGTTCAAAACTCACTCTTATTTCGGGTCGTTAAATTAAAAAACTGAGACACGCTGTTAAACCGTTTGTTAATTAAATGCAATAAATTGATTTTAAATATACAAAAAACATAATTACAATTCCAAGTGGATACAGATATATCAGTATATGTATATCTAAAGTTTGATAAATTTTTATTGATACAAAAAATTTACATAATTTATTTGGCATGATTATTGTGAATTTCAGTGTCAAAGTTTTTATATTAGCTATGTAAATATTTTACATTATTAATGAAATTTTTATAATTAATATTATTTTAAAAATTACTTGAAAGTAGTGATTGTGATTTCCCGGGAAATGACATAAGTCGAGAACCGGGAAATTAAAAATGTGTATTCATATATAATATAAAAGCATTAAAAATTTCAGAGACCTTAATTAATTTTAGAAACAAAAAGAAATTTAATTAATGAATAAATACGAATATTAGATTGAAATTTCCAAATATTAAACGTCTTTTAAACGCGTTCTACGTTTTGTAACGAAATTAGAAGCAGTAGAGAAATTTCTTTCATTATGTGTTTACGTAGGTTGAACGGTCATAAGGGTTTATTTAATTTTAACAATCTTGATAATAGCGTTCCAGTTCGTAACAACTCATAATATTTTTCAAAATAATATTGGAAAAAGAGGATAATTCCCTTAAGCATTAGTAATTTGTGGTTGGAATAAAGGTTTTTAAAAATGTTTTGGAAAAAGGATATTTTTTCATTAAGGGCTGAAAAATTATATTTTTTATTTGTGGTTTGATGAAGTGGATTTTTCTCATAAAATTTCATAAAATCGGATTTTTAAAAAGAATATCGGTGTAAGTCAATATTTCCATGAGGGCTTAAAATGGTATTTTTGATTAAATTTTATTAGTGGTGGGATTTTTAAAATATAAATTTCAAATATTATAATATAATCATATTTTCATAGTATTAACAAACATAAATCAAATACAGGTATGTCTCAATTTTTTTCGGGAAATTTAATTCCCGAAAATTATTAAATATCCCGGAAATTTTGTCCCGGTACAATCACTACTTGAAAGTGGTGAAAAGATTATAAATTATAATAAAAATTAAGTGTTAAAAAATAAAAAATTTTCCATGACCGCAAAATGTCTATAATCTGTTGTCCACATGGATCACCTTAATGCCTGGTTTAAATCGTTATCATCTATATATGCAGTTTTTAGTTTTATCTCGGTCAGTCATTTTTATCATTATCAGTAAATTTTTATAATTTTTAATCCAAGTTTAAACAGAAATTGGCATTTGGATGACATTGAAAAAAGTAAATTCATTTTATTCAAATATCGTATTAATTTAGTACAAATACAGAGAATGTACTTTGCACATTTTGGAATGGAGGTTTAATACATTAATTTGTCAATTAATAAATTTATTTATAATCTAAACCGAATCTAACATACCCAATCTCGTCCTAAGAAATGTATTGGACCCAACTTTAAAAAATGCGGACTTAGTTTTCAATCTATTATTCCATCATAAATAAAGGGTACATAATGCGTTTGATAAATGCGAATGATATGACGATATTAACCACTAAATAATACATACTAGAAATCATGGTCCAGCATGTCAATTAAGCGATCCGCGGGCCATTTGCTGCCCAAATATGGAATTTTCCCGCCAGCGTTATAATATAAATTTTTATTTTTATAACAATATTTTAACATAGTTTATTCATAATCACAATTTTAACATTAATTACACATATTCCAGCATTATTGTTTCTTATTTTATTTTATTAACTAAAATTTATTAAAACTGTTAGTTTAATAATATTTACAGTAAAGATTTTTTTGTGCGACCCGCGTAATAATTTTTTTGACATTTGGCTAGCCAATCAGATTGAGTCTGACACTACTGATATAGACCTATACATAAATATTTATTTTATAAGCTCAACAATTTTATTTAACACTTCTTGCTTTAGCCAACCTGTTGAGCAAATTTTCTAAAATAATAAATTATTAATAAATTAATCATTTAATTAAAAATAAATGATTCAAATAAATAAATTGACACGAATTCCTAAAAAGAAAAAAATTGTGAACCGATAGATATAATTAAACTAAAGTATGGTTTAAAACGGGTGGCAAACTACTGCCCCAAAAATTTAAGAAAAAATGGAAATTTTTTTTATAATAAAAATAACAAACATCTGATTAGCACAATATGGATACCAGTATTATATGAATCCAAATCTGTCTATTAGAGAGTCCACTTTTAATTTTTTATTAGAACACCCATTTTTCATGTATAAGCCTTTTATGATTTTAACATTTATGGTTTAAAGACCAGAAAATGTGTTGATTTTGTAATATTCGTTGGCTCTGCAGTTTTTCAGTCTTAAATTAGGTTTGTAGGTACTTTGTACCCTATTAAGGACCAATTATATCATTAAAACTATAAATTTAAATGTACATTTCACGATTAACGTATCGCTCAATGTATAAATAGTTTTTAGATAAATAAATTGTCAATCATACTAATTCTGTCGTGAAATAACATTTATGTAAAAATATCATCCATTTTTGTCAACATGTTTATTAGAAATTGCTCACTTAAGATAATAGTCATTTACCTATTATAGTCAAATTAGTTTTAAAAAATCAAACTAAAAATTACATTTAAAGTGTTTTCTTTAATGATCTTAACCACTTTTTCGTTTTTTATATCAATCAGACGAGTTGTAACATATTCTCGAACGTTAGGTATGGTTGAATCATGATGAAATGTATCTACATATCATAAAAATCCATAAAAAATAAACATTAATAAAATACCTTCACTTTCTCTATTAACTTTAATATTGGTTAGAGTTTGATAAAGGACATTTTTTTTATTTTTCCTAGGGTCATATCCATATTTCACAAATGTTTTGGCCCATGGACCGACACTGACATAATATCCATACATGGAAACCGCGTGTCTAATAGTTTCCGTGCTATAGTTACCTTTAATAACATCGTCATTCATCATCACGTTTGTATATCTTAATATAGGATGCTCTGAAAACAACTAAACTACGTGTATCAAATAATATAAACATTAAAAACCTTTTGAATAATGGGACAACAATAGTTTTTATCCAAAATTTCTTGTTTGCTAATATTAATAAAAATCGGTTCAGTTGGAATATCAACATCCGAATCATATTTCAATGTCAATTTTTGTACTTTTATGTATCGTCTTTCCCTAGGTTCTAAAATTAAAAATGTTAAAATCAACACTCTTTGAAAATGTTGAATAAAATTAATATACCTGTTCTAAACTTTGAGCCATCTTCAAAATTGTAATTGAAAGAATCGTTAATAGGTATATGAGGCACAAATTTGGGGGCATCATAATGTTTTTCATCAAATAGATTTTCATTAAAATCAAATTGCGACACATCAATACATTTTAAAATTGGTGAATATGCATCTGAATCTCTTGAGATTTTTAACATTGGTAAGGTTTGAAAATCGAAACAATCTAAAATGACATATTTTCTAATACAGAAATTTTTAACGTTTTTTGGGTTCTCGAAAAATTGACATTTTTACGTTTTTTTATTCAAATTAATAATGGAATATACAGGTTATTCTCGATATTTTAACAAAAATATTAGGTCGTTTCCTAAATAATGTCGTTTTTATTGTAACTTTATTATAAATCATTATATCTTAATCGAATATTTATTGTAAGCGCGTTATTTTTTTATTTTTACGAAATATGAAAAATGTGTATTCGATAAAAGAGTAATTTCCGATAAAAGAGTAATTTCTGATGACAAACATATTTTTAATTAGTATTTAGAGAAAATAATTGAATGATTATGATGGTCATATCAGACATATTTTACTTTATGAGTTCATATGGGGCATACCATATCGGAAACTAATGAAAATATATGTAATGTTTATGGCAAAGATGCTATCAACATACGAAAAACTCAAAGATGGTTCTTAAAGTTCAGACAAAATAATTATAACCTAGAAAATGTCCAACGTTCCGGTAGACCTAGTCTAGTATATGAAGACAAAATTAAAGAGGAATTGA
>LWCA01000801.1:0-17540 GCA_001642005.1 Intoshia linei | reverse complement strand
AATTAAATTACATGTATTATTATTAAAGTATATATTAATTTAGGGTACATCTCAGGAAACCAATAAAATGAACAGAATTTTGGTTAGAATGAAAGACATGAAAACTATTCGGAGTTTAGTTAACAAATTGTTAAATTTGTTATATATTTTGATAGCAAAAAATTCGGAACCGACGAAAGAATTGCAGTGGTGGCAATTGACACCGAAACAGCCAAAGAAATTGTTTTAGGTGTACTGAAACAATTAGGTGCAAAAGGATGTACCACAGCTGCATCAGTGTGCAAAATTTTACAAGAATGGAACGTAAGTCATAAAGTTGTAGGTTTATGCTTTGACACAACTGCATCTAATACAGGATTTAAAAGTGGAAGCGTATAGTTAATCAAAGATTCACTAAATCATTCAATTGTGGAATTGCCTTGTCGTCATCATATCTTTGAGATAATTCTTTCGTTGGTTTACAAAAAATCCTTCGGGGATACATGTCAACCAGATATAAATAATAATTTCGTAACAAATGGTCATATCTGCTAAATTATATGCAATTCATATATGCATTGAATAAAATTTAAATATAATTATCGAAAAATGTCCAATTAAGAATTTTATCATGAAAAAAAATTTCTCGAATATATTGTGAAAGATAAATGTAACTATTGCTTTTGAAAAATAATTTAAAAGTTATTTTAACAAAAAATATCTAATAAATTTTGGTATATTATGGAATCTCTGTATTGACCATATTCATTGCATTGCATTGCATAAAAATTGAGCTAGAAACATATTTAAAAAAATAAACTGTATAACTTAACATGAAGAACAGATTATAAAGGCGGTACCACGTTTAAAATCTCAAACGACGATTTCCGTTAAAATAAAGTTCAGTTTTAATTTCTTCATAATATTTATACAGTGACATTTAAAATGACAAACGCAACTCGAATAGATAGCGTTAAATATTTTTGATTGCGAATTAGTTTTTCTATTATAAAAATACACACTTTTAGTGCTAATTGCCCTTGATTCTTAGATGGGTGTGACACCCTAATGTGTATAAACGATTTAGTTTTATTATAAGTCGTTACAGGTTGATAATATAACATCAATAAGGAGATAGTAAACTAAAGTTTACTACATTATAATTTTGTACTTTCTATAAATTCTTACTTAAGGTTGCACTATCTTACATATCCTTTTGAAAATCGTATAGAAAAATTTAAATTTAACATTATTTTTTTCAAAAACAACATTGTTATAAGTTGTCATAGTTTATATTTTATGGTTTCAACACCCACGTTTAACTATACATTTCAATTTTTAAAATTTGATTCTAGTTCGATTTTTGTGGTTTTTATCAACGTTCAAATTTTGGTTATTTATGCAATAATGTTTATAGACGTCAATCTATAAGACTATATTTGCAATGAATTGCGACACATCACGACAATCATTGAAAAAAATTGAAAATTTTTGTATAATTTTTCCTTGAGCACAACTCGAATCGGCATCTTTGCAACACCCCATTCTAGATTATTTTATATATTATGATAATACACGATTTCCGCACTAATCGCCCTTAATTCTCTGATGGGTGTGACACCCTAGTGTACATTTCACAGTTCTACAGTGTACACATTTTATGCAAAATATACATTATTTATAATAAATGTTGTTAACGAGAAATTAGCCTGTATTTAAAAGTATTTTGAAAAACTAATTATTATAAATTTTAAATTACATTCAGGTACAAAAAATAAATTATTACACATCAAAGAAGCTGTCGAATTAATCGAAAGTAATAGCGATGAATATAATCGCATTTTAAATGAAATTAACTTGTCGGTAAAAAATAATAATTTTAACAAACAATCTATTATTGTCAACATGCAATTAAACCAAGTTAATAATCGTAATATTAATTATTTTATTTTAATATATACTTGAATATAAAAAAATAATTAATAATATTAGTTTCGACAAGTCTAAAGGCATATGAATATGATGTGAAAAGCATATCAAAAAAATATGATGCATGCAGAAATTCTTCACTAGAAAATTTGAATGTGATTGGTTCAATGGAAGAAGAATTTTTAAAAGTTAAAAGAAAATATGATGAATTTTTAAAAAATCATTATACCAATGAATTATTCTTGTTGGAATTAGATGTAATTATAATTGATGAAATTTTTTTATATATTATATTATTGTGTAATTAGAATATTGTAAAAAATGTTGAATCAGAATATGACGGATTGAATCAAAATCAAAGTGATATTCTTAAACAACTTGAAGAAATTTTTACTTCGTTTGACATTATTAAAGATAAAAATATGGTATCAAATGTAATTACATTATTTTAATATAATCATACATATTAGACATTAATTGACTCAAATGAACAATTATTCACGCGAAATGAAATTGCAAAAAAGTTTTTAATAGATTTGCTTAATGCTTATTCTACCCTTAAAGAAACTTTGGCAAGTTCGAATGAAATAATGGATAATTATTATTACAAGACAAACAAAACTTTAAAGTAAATAATTTAATTATATTAATACAAGTAGAAATAAATTTTAGCTATATTAATGAATCTGAAGTTTCTATAAAAAATACAGTTAAAGCAAGTCAAGCATATGATACCATTATTGATAACATTCGAAAAGCGTATAATATGACGATGGAAAATATCAATAAATTGGAGAATAAATTAGATTTGGACGTAACCAACCAATTAAATATATATAAATATCTATATTCCTTTCCTAGTCATTTTTAATAATCTTTTAAAATTACTCTTAACCCCTTTAAAGTTTTGTAAAAACTGTCTAAAAACTATCTGAATATATTAACATTTAGAATACTTTAAAAAAATGCGAAAAATTATTAATATTATCAAGCGATTTATTATTCAACATAAAACAAGCACAAATTTCAGTTAACGAAGGTAGAGAAGATTTCTAAATCACAATTAATGTCTGAAATTTAGATACAAATATATATGTATCTGAAATTGATAGAGACTTCGAAAGTTTAAATACTAAACTCGCATTCCAGCAAGCTAAACTTACGGATATATTAATTATTAAAAGTAACATTGACACTGAAAATGAATTACCAGATGTAAGTAAATACGATTACGAAGGAATATACCGAACTATATCAGAAAATGAAGAGAAGATTGAATTTTTAAACAAAAATATTAGCTCGGCCAAAAAGAACCTCGTCGAAATCAATCAAAAGGAATTAAATTTTACTAGATTAAGCAAAAAAATTAATTCTAATAGTAATTTTTTTAATATAAATTTTGTATCTTTTCTCAATTTTTAGTTCAATCTATGAACGAATCTATACACAATTTTACATCTACTAATGATTATTTTTTTAATACACTTAATGATATGGGCAATAATTTTGATGAATTGAACTACAATTTAAAGGATATGGAAGATTATATAAAATATGGACACAACAAAGTTTCCAGTGTAATTTAATATATATGGGTGATTTCATCGAACTGCGGCCTATTATAATATCAAAGCATTACATATTACATTAAAAAGATAGATTAACTATTTAAAATAAGTGAATTATATTATTGTTAATGTGTAGGATTTGCGAATGTAGGAATATGGCCAAAACATAAGTTGATTACATCAAGGAAAAAATTTTAAATTTAAATGTTATTATATATCTTATTTTTTGTATTTACAGATGCATCTTCTTCATAAATTAAATACCAAATCAGATTTTGTGTAGAAAATTATTTTTTAAAATTGGTAATTTCGTTTCAAGTGATCCGCGCTGAAAATTTCTGACACCTTGTTTAGATAGACCGTTTTAGATAGGCATATACGTTTATCTGTGGAATCGTCCATATATGAACTGTATCAAGTTTTTTTTATGAGCTGGAAAATTATAAATTTTTAAATTTTTAATAAATGTACCTTAAATTAGATTATATTAAATAATTTTTAGAGTTCGACTGCAATGAAATTTAATATAACAACATTCGTTGACGTTATACTACCGTACAAAAATGAAATGATGGCATATTTAAATTCGATCCAATTTATGGTCAAAACAAATGTTGGTGAGGCTATACTATTTTATTTTGGAGATAAAAAGGTACAATCATAATTATTTTATGTGTACTTTAAAAATTCAAGTCAAATTATATTTGCGGTTACATTGTAAATGGAAAATTGTTGGTGGAATTACAAAAACAAACTGAACATTTGACTGGATTGAAAGAAACTGAAAGTAAAACAATATTAATTGATGTGTTAATTAATGATCAAAATTGGCATGAAATTAATGTTGTAAGGTAAAAAAAGATTTATTAAACTTTATTAATATAAATTAAATAATTTAATTATATTAAATTGTAATTTATTATTTTAAATAAATTTAATTTAGAAAGGGTACAGAATTAAACGTTCAAGTTGATACTGTTAAAAATTTTGCAATCACATCAAAGTCAGCATTGATAAATTTTGAAAATGTGGTTTTATTGTTTGGAAATTCCGAAAATATTCCAACGGTTAATTTTATTCATTATGTGATCAACGGTTAAATGAGTGTTTCTCAATGTTTTTGATTTTAGGCCCACTTTCACTCTCAAAAAAATATTTGATTAAGGGGATACTTGATTTTGTGATTTTTAAGTCGATATTTTCATTGAATATTATCGGAAATAAAAAAGCATCGGTAAAGTCGATTTTTCCCTGAGGGTTTAAAATAGTGCTTGTCATGGGGGTGACTGTGCAGCCCCAAGAGGTGAATATTTTTATGAGGGGGTGAATACTAAAATTTTAGATTATTGGGGGTAAATAGGGGTGAATGATAAATTTTGAAGATATTTTCAATTTAGTCAAATATGTGAAAAAACCAAAATTTTACTAACCCTTAAGGAAAAAATCTATTTCTACCAATATTTTTTTGAAAAATCCAATTTTACCAAACTTTTAGATAAAAAATCCCTCTATCAGATCCCATAAGAAAAAACTCAATTTCACCAACCCTCAAGGAAATAATTTTATAGTACAAGAAATAAATTTTATTAATGGTGAGATAAAAGTGGGATTTTTGAAATGATAATGTAGCGGTCGTCTAAGTTTTGGCATAAATTTGGGGAAAATTCCATAAATTTGGGCATAAATTGGGGGAAAAATCTGGCAACTCTGTAGTAAATATTAAAAAATTTTTTATAAAATATATAAACCAAAGTTGATAAAATTTTTTTAATATTTTATTTGAATTTCACGGACCCCATGCATATATTTTTGGACCCCAAGGGAGAAGCACTGCGTTAATTTAATATTATAATGAAAAAAAAATATTTTTGAATAATTTTTTACGAAATGCGTTGTTTTAAACAAAAATTTATCAGGTCATTTGCCGCATGTAGAATCAAGCAACTACTGTAATTAGAATATTTGTTCTGCACGATTAGTGATAAGATTGAGCCTAAGGATTTTTACAGATTTTTTTCATATTGGTACTAATTTTGTAAGTTTGCATCGTAAATATCTCGGATTGTAAATCAAAGTCTTTATCTTTTTTTAACAAGTACAGAACAGCATAACCCATATTCTGATAAATAAACTTACGGAAATGACAATAAAGACATACTAGAAAATTTCGATAAAATTACTTTTTTGTACCCTCATCGGTAAACCCCTTGATAATCCCTTTATATAATATAAGTAAGGACAATATATATTTATTTTATAAATTTAGATTTTTAGGAAAAATATATTAAATATTAATATTTCTATGCTAAATAATTATTAATTTTAAGAAAGTAACGTAAAAAATATGTAAATTTGCAAGTTAAATTGAGGAGAATAATCAGTAATGATAATGTAATGTAACCCGAATGGGAATGCAGAAAAAATTATTATAAATTATTAAAAATTATATGATATAAATATTTTAATTTCTCAAAGTATTAAAAGACTAAATTATTCAAGAAAGAAAATTAAAAAGGCTTTAGTTATATTATGTGACAGAATACTGGAAGCTAGAAGGTCATACTAAGACAAATTACTTTTTTTTAGTCGAACTTTCGAATATTAATTACATTTACAAGTATATTGTATTTATATCAGCGGTTTCCAAATGGGGTTCTGTACCCCTAAGGAGTACCAGAAATTATTTTGGGGTACCAGCCCGTTATTTATATTAAGTGTAATTAATTCCTGTTTTTTAAAATTTGCTAGTTACTATGATATTATAATCATCCATTTTTAATTTTGATTTGAAAATATCAAATTATAAAAGTAAAATATTATGTTGACCACAAAAATTTCAGCTATTTAATGATATGAATTATATAGAGATCTTCGAAAAAAGTTTTCATTTTCTTGACTAGTGTAATATACGATGTAACATGTAATGTACTTTTATTGTTTAGTCTAAACCTCCTTACCATCAATTTTCTGGGTGTATACATAACGTTTATTTGGATCAAGAATTTATCAGTTTATGGAATTTTAACACGGCAGTGGATGTAGTTGAAGGTTGTGGAATCAGGTAGTAATTAAAATACATTTGCATTTTTACAATTTTAATTCAACTTTTGAAATTAAATTTAGTTCATCAATGATTAATTCTCAGCTTGATGGAGATACATTTTCATTTTTTGGAGACGACGTTGTAGCTTTTAAATTGCGTCGTATTGAAAAATCATCAAGATCAAATTCATTCAACATTCGATTTAAAACATTGAATGATGCTGGTGTCTTGTTATATTCCGGTTCAGAAGAAAGCAAATATTTGAATTTAAATTATATAAACTTGTATATTAAAGATGGGCGTATTCATTATGATTATGATTTAGGGACAGGTATGTTTTAAAATTTTCAAATTACTATTTCCGTTATTATGTCTATAAATGCAATTTACAAAGTGTTCATATATTAGGTGCGGCTCATCTCACTTCCAAGAAAAATTATAATGATGGAAAATGGCACTCTGTCGTAATTCAAAGATTATACAAAAATGGGATTTTAAAAATTGATGGAGAAACAAGTAATGTCTACAAATGTGTAAAATGAAATGAAATTTTTATACAACAGTAGATATTTTTATTAATTTACGCATTTAGTTGATATGAGTATTTCGTCTGGAATATCTACACAGCTTACTTTGGGTGATTTAGTTCACACGGGAAGATTGCCAAATCGAATTTTGGTTAAAAAGTATTTTTAATATAAATACTTAAAATGTGTAGTAAATTGTACTGTTTCGAATTTTCAGACATTTTTTAAGATTAATCTGACACTACCAAATCATTTATAAATATTTTGATTTTATCTATTTTAGTTCGAATGATTTTCCTCCTTTTACTGGATGTATATCTTCTATCGTGTTTGGAAATATGCCGATGAAAAAGAAAAATGTACATTACAAATCTCAAACCAAAACCAAATGCTCACTGGTACTTTTCATTTATAAATTATAATTTTTTAAATTTTAAAACTGAGGTTACAGCGTGTTAGTAAAATACTTGTAATATATAAGTTTGATAATCAAAACTGAAAAAAATGATTAATTTTAATTTTATTATATTCAATATTTTTAGGACTTGAACTCTGTTTACCTTAGTGAAATCATGAATAAAAAGATTTTACTAGAAATGAAAAACTTGAAAATGAAAGATGCAATTCTGGAATATATATTCAGTTCAACTGGAAATAAAGGAACAATTTTACATATGACGAATGATGACTTTGAACTGATTATTCATTTAAAAAATTTAAATGTTAATATATTGTTAACTTCGTTTGGAGTAAATCATACGTTTGAATCAAAATCTTTACTTCAAAATAGCAACTCCATATACATCCAAATTGAAAATAAATTGTAATATTTTTTTTAATATTTAAATTTTCTTATACATGTATTTATGTAGAATCAAAATAATGTTAAACAATGAACTTTTTGTAAGTTTTGACGAACACCGGTTTGATCCAAATTTAATATTTCAAGTGCATTTTGGATCTTTTCCAAATATTGATAATACAAAATATAAAAGATTTACTGGTTGTATTGGTCCCATTGTACACAATGATGGGTTATTTTTTATTTATTTAAATAATTTATTATTAGGCTGATTGATTTCACCACATTTGCATCTATTGAAAAAAATAAGGATGAAATATATTCCTGTGAAAATGGAAGAAGACGGGAAAAAAATATTGGGAATGTAAATTTTTCCAAACCACACGGTTCAATTATTTTTATTTTTATCAACTATTATTTAGATGTTGTAATTAGTAAAATACATTTGAATAAATGCTATTTGAAGCCTATCGTAGAATCAATGAATAATGAACTGTTCTATATCGGCCTATTGTTTTCGGAAACTACAGCTTATTATTACAATAATATGCATTTTGACTTAAAATTGAAATTTGAATTTTCGTTTAAAATAAAAACTCAAAGTAAGAACGGTGTCATTATATATGCAAATGATGTAAAACATGTTGATTTTTTTGGGGTGGTCATAGATCATGGAAGATTTATATTTACCTTTAATTGTGGAAGTGGAGTTTTAATGCTAACGTCAAATAAGTTGTATAATGATGGAAAATGGCATTCTGTTAAAATTGGGCGTAATGAAAGTAAAGGTTATTTGAGTATTGACTCAAAGCTTATTGCTACTGGAAATACGCCTGGCTCTGCTAGGTCTATTGATATAACCAGTGTTATTCAATTTGGTTCAATAGATAAACAATCGGAACGCTTATCTCGAAAAAATTTAGACGTATTTTTAAAATTTTAAAACAAATTCTTGTTTAGTATTTAATTATAATTGTATTTACAGGGTCTAACTAAAAGTTTTAAAGGGTGCATCAAAGAGATAACGTTAAATGAAAATAACCTTCAAAAAGAAAATTTCACTACACTTATAACTCCGTGCAAAGATGATCTAGAACTTGGTGTATATATCTATGGTTTGGATTCAACGTCGTATATATCATTTGGTAATTATTTACTAAAAATATTAAATTTATCCATAAAAATATAATACAGGATAATTCCTCTGAAATAATTCTGAAAAAATCTCTTTCCGTTTGTTTGGAATTTTTTATAAATGAATAAATTAAAGCAGTGGTTCCCGATTTGCGTTCAAAATTATATGCCTGAAACTAACTATGGTCCGTGAGATTAAAATAAAATAATGAAAAATTTTCATAATTTTTGTATACAGTCGATTCTGTTCTATATGAATATTCTAGAATATAAACTTAGCTTAATATAACCACGACAATTTTGTTTGAACAAACATTGATTGGACATTTCGAAACTTTTAATTATATTATTATCGCCATTCCTATATGTTCATATTAAATTATAGTATGAACATGAATCAAAACCTGGTCCCTTAATGTTCACATAGAACAGAATCGACTGTATTTTTATAGGAGAATTTTTTATATTTACTACAGAGTTTCTATACATTATTATTCCAAAAATCCCTCTTTTATCCCACCATTAATAAATTTAATAAAAAATACCATTTTTAGCCTTTCAGGGAAAAATTGACTTTTTCCGATATTTTTTTGAAAGATCCGATTTTACGAAATCTTATGAAAAAATCCAATTAATCAAACCACCAAATAAAAAATCCAAATTTATGCACCCTTAACGGAAAAATATACTTTTTTTATTATTTCCTTTTTAAAAACACGATTTTACCAAATTTTATAAGAAAACCCTTTTATTTTAACCACAAAATAAAACTCCTATATTACCTACGTTTAAGGGAAATTTTTTCTTTTTAAAATATCATTTTGAAAAATCCACTTATACTAAATCTTATGAGCAACAATTTTCTAATCCAAAACTTAAAATAAAAAATGCAATTTTACAAACCCTCAATAAAAAACCCCCTCCCAATAATTTTTTGAAAAACAAGGTTTTACTAAATCCTATGATGAAAAATATTTGATTTTTTCATCAATGTTTTATATTTCATGTTTCCCTTGTGGTCCAAAAAAATAAATCTTTTGAAATGGGTGTCCGTACATCATTTGACCGAGAACGACTGCAGTAAAAAAATGAAAATATTTTGATTTTAATTCCACTTAACCTATCTTTACAGATCATTTCATATAATTTATAATCAAGCATTATTATCATTATTAATAAATAAAATAGTATGTTTTAAGTATCTAAAGTTTTTAATTTTATTCTAAAAAAGTTTAGAGTAATTATGATGCTAGTCACTTTAATTTAAAATTTAACAGTCCTTTTTTACTTCAAAAAAATTCAAAGTCCGTTAATCAGAAATTATTTTCCGTTAACGAGGAATTTTGTTATATAGGATTTAGCCTGTGTGTATTTTGTACGTTACATATTCTATCTTATATAAACCACTTTTTTGTGGCTGTCCATTTGTGTGTTATGGTTTATTACAATAACAAAGACTCGTATAATTTTAACAAACAATAATTCCAAGTCAGTCGATTCCGGGGGGAAAAATAAGATAAATTTCAATCTCAGAAACTTACGTCATATTGGTCAAAACCTCAATTATCCTTTTTTTTGAAAATCAAACGAGTTCTATAATTAAATAAAAAGTATACACTCTGATACAGATTTTAAAATCATGAAAATTGTCATCAATTTAAAAAGCTATATCTTCAGAACCAAAATTACAAATTACCTTTTTTGAAAAAATGATAATATTCTTAAAATTTTAAAAAAAATTCAGTTAATATTAACTCCAGTTAACACACACATAAATTTTTGATTCTCATAAAAAATTATATTATAATACTACATATGTATTTTCAAAAATAATATAAATATGTTTAAATAATTTATAGAGATTAAATTAGTTTTGATATTTAAAAAAAATTTACCGGTACAAATTTATGCGGTAAATTGCCAACCCTATACAGTATGCATTTTACAGCATACATGTAATAGAATTAGAGTTTTATTTACGTAATGTTATCTACATTTTACCAACTTTTATAAAATCACAATAATAGCATACTTGTTAACTAAACAAATAAAATTCCTCATGGTATTATCGATATTAACATGAAAAAAATAAGCATCATAAAATTAATGTGAAATTTTTCCACTAATAATTTGAAAATTATATTATAATAAATCTTAAAATTCGGTACACAGTAATATTGTGGTTGTTTATATTGTATCACGTAAAAGACCGTAAACCGTTGACGGCACACTTTTTCGAATACACTGAATTGAATCGAACAGAAAAATTAAAATTTTGAAAAATTGACAAGTTGATAAGTAACCCACTGATTTAAATGGAAAGCGCTACATTTTATTTTTTCTAAAGGTTTAATTAACATGAACATGTAAATAAAAATAATAACACACAATTATTCACATCGACTAAAGCTGCAGACGATTACTTGACATCTCGTATTATTATTATTAGTAATAGTAATAATAATCATGTACTAAAAATTATATATTATATTTTATATTTTTAGAAAATCAATTTTTTATTTTGAACGACTTTAATATAAATTTTTCCATTAGAGCTCGTAGTAATAATGGTATTATATTGAGTTTGTTTAGTGAAAGTATGGATGATTTGGTAATAATACGATTAGCAGATGGAAATGTAATATATTTATAATTATATTCTCAGCTAATTTCATAATAGGTTGAATTTGTTACCTTTTATGAAGGACAAGAAACGATAACACAGTTATCGTTGGAATCCAATTTTGAAATATGTGATGATAAGTGGCATTACATAGAAGGTTAATAAATTTATTTTGTTATATATTTCCTTGAAATTTGGATAAAGGCGAATTTCCATTTTAGGGTTTGGTTAAAATTGAGTTTTTATTAAGAAACCTTGAAAAATGATCATTTTTAATTTGATTTCTAATTTGTTATTGAAAATATATATTTATTTCTATATATTCAAAAATTGTGCAAACTCTGTGAATTTTATTATAAGATGACCTTGTTTGCAGTCACAGTAAAATTTTATTTAAGAAATTTACAAATGATAGCAAATATAGACATCTAATTCAAAAATTATTTTAAATTTGTGAATAATTTCTCATCATTAAATTTTAGTTTACAAAACAAACAATGTATACACTATAAGTGTCAACGGAATATATGGATATCCTTCAATATCAAACATGAACGTTTTTGAAATGAAGGCAAACTTATATTTGGGCAATGTTCCTAATTTTATAGAGCGTATTTATTTATATTTTATAACTCCTATTTTTTATCTTATTTTTAAAAAAATTTTTTATAAAATAATATTAAACATACATATTACAACACAGGACAACATTTTTATAGTTTGAAAAAAATTTCTGCTAGGCTTTATTTTTAAATGATAGACCAATCTGAAAATTGTATATTCTGAAGTATGTATCTCCTAGTTACTGTAATAATATCATATTAATATTGATTTATACAAAGGATTATTATATATTTTAAATCATTAAGCAAACTATTTTGGGTAACTAATATTATTTAAATACATAATTAAATATGATATATATAATAAACTATAGAAATTTCAATTATAAAATTATCTGTAAAAAAAAATGGCAAAATTTACCTTAATCAGAGACTTTTTAAATAATTTCTGGTATATTTTTTACAGTGCAATCTACACGAGAAGACGAAAATATCCCATGACATAAAATTATTGATCATTCAGATTTTTTTAAATTAAGTTTTAATAATTAACAAATAGATAAAAAACAATAAAGTGCCGTTGCATCAAGACGCACCGTTTACAGAACAATGTTGTGAAACGTACATATTAATGGTGAACATATTTTCGCTTGGTCAATGTATTTTAATTAGAAATAAGGATTTTTTTTTTAAAAAAATTAATGTTGTTCGTATAATTCAATCAATTGTATAATTGTATATAATTATAAATGAGAATACATTTTTAATCTAAATTAATCATTTAAACTTATTATTCCTAGAACCGTCCGTTGAAAAATATAAAACAAATCCATTTTCAGGATGTATTAGAGATGTAAACATTGATGGAAATCAATTTACTTACTCAGAAATGAAAGTACACGGAAAAATTCAATTGGGACGATGTCCAAAATATTAATTTTATACAATAAAATTTTATTTTTCTTGGTCTGAATCGTAAAAATTATAAAATATGTATAATTTTCATCTCCTTTATTTTTACATAGTGTTTTGATTGTATCTTGAGCTCTATCGCTTTTCTAATATTTGGGTACATAAAACAATAGATTCATAAAGAACATTTCAATTTTCATAGTATTCCTTTAATTGGCAGAAAATAGTCGTTATTGTAATATCAACCCTCGTTATAAAATGAAATAGTTTCAAATTCATCGTAGAAATGGTGACAACTCTAATAGTTTGGAATTATTCTCATTTAGTATCTGTATCTGAAATTGTATCGAATAGTCATGCAAATACAATTATTATTTAAATGTAAATGAAATATTATTTAAATTTCATTAAAACTGTTTTGAAAATGAGCATTTGAAATTTAAAAATTGCGAAAGAATGAATTATATAGATTTTCACCCATATTTCTTTATTGGAAATGTGTAGACGTTCAAGCACATTTTTTTTCAAATTTTAAGATCAATACTTACATTTTCAATTTTTATTTTAATCGAAATATTTGAAAAATAATGGTTGAAAATAAATTAAAAATTATTTTTCACGGGGAATGCGTAGATTTCTGGGGTTTAAATTTTCTATAAGGATATGAGCATATGAATTATTTTTAGATGATATTTACACGGTAAATGTGTACTGGGCTAATTTAATATAATTATACATATATGGTCAAATAGTGTCATTCTTATTTCCTGAAAACATTTAGTAATACCAGGATGAGAATAGGACAAAGAATTATGGTAATGTTTTAATATATGTAATCTATCGATACTGGATACAATATAAAATTTAGACTTGTTTTGAATAAGATACAGACTACCATTTTCTACGCATAATGAATTTCTTAATTTGTAATATTTATTAGTTTGAGGCATATCCGTATCATCCTTTTTTATTATTTGTTGAATATCATCGTCCTGAGATTGATTTAATGAATTTGTGAAATCCTGACAAGTAATTTGGTTAACTTTTTAATCTCGATACAAAATCGGCCTTAAAATGAATCTGGCCTATAAATAATATAAACTCATCCCCAAAACTATGTAAAAAATATGAATTTCTTCGAATAATGGTATTTTTGAGTTACAATATAGGTTATTTATGCAATGTATGAATGCCTTCATGTTATAAATTTTGTATGCAAAAATTTATAAAAAATAATGTACCAATTTAAAAAATAATTAGCAATTACAATTTTTATGATTAAAAAATTCGCCAAAACTATATGAAATTTATTAAAGAGTTATAAATGCAAAAAAAAACAATTTATAAATATAAATTTTTACTTACTAATAATTACGTAAATTCCCACCTTTATTTTCTTTGATTGATTGCACCAATCGGCGAATTTCATCTACTTCCAGCGAGTCTCAAATAATACCAATTTCAACTTTTAATTCGTCAAGACTACGGTAAACCTTGCTGCCAGGGTATAGACGACGAACCATTGTAGCCCATAGATTTTCAATTGGATTACAATGAGGACTATAAGGTGACCAATCAAGTACCGATATGCTATTTTCCTTCAAAAAATCCAAAGTTTTAGCAGAAACGTGAGGTCTAGCATTATCTTGCATCAATATAAACCCGGTTTGATGGACGGCATATAGGATTTACACAATATATCTTATATAAACGTCAGAATTTACATTAGATTGTACGAAATGGAGTGATGTAGATCCATAATGCCTGCCCTAAACCATACTTTTTGAGTATAACTTATAACGAAATTCTTCCAATTTCGATATCTTTTTTTCGTTATTGATGTAGTATTGACAAGTATTATCTTTGTGCCCTGCGTTACGACATTTGTACCAAATGACCGCCCTGGTTTAAAATATTGCCTTCGGCCTGAGAATCTCGAACAGAATCTCACTGAGAACAAACATTAATACACTTATCCAAGGCTAAATGATCATACATTTTATGTTTATGTAATTAATGTCCATTGGACACCTATATTTTGAATTATAATTCAATAATTCCAAAAAAATTGGTTACTGAGACAGTTCAAATACAGAAAATATATATTTATTATTAATTTCATAAATTAAATAACAATATAGTAAAATTTCATGTTTCTCTGTCTGAATCTTCAAAATTATAAAATGCATCACTTTCATTGCCGTCATCTTTATTTTTATTATATCCGTCTTGATGGTCATTATTATTGTCATTTTCAGAGTTGTATTTTGGTAACTCATTAATTTCTTTAAAATCGGTTGTGTTTTCGTTAGTGAGCTGATTCTCAAGTGAATCCAAGAATAACTAATTTATCAAAAAAAGTAAATAAATCAATAACACAAAATAATTTTTTTACTACACTTCAAACTCAATAAAGCAACAGCATATTAAAATTATCTTTCTATAAAGAATTTTTTAGTATCAAAAATGTACTAAACATGTATATATTTAATCACACTTTGGTTTTGGTTTTTTAACATGGTTTCGTGATTAATTTAAAAATTTTAATTACTTGAATTTGATGGTTTCCACTAAAACTTTCGCACTTATCTATAAAATCAACAAATTTCACATTCTGGCAACAAGCATAAGACCAAAGTTCTAACTCTTTAATAAATTTCTCAATATTTAATATCTAAATTTTAGATAGTAAAATTTTGCATTAATAAAAAGTTACGAATTTATCTTTAACATTAACATTATGTTTTAAAATCTTTGATCTAGTCTGTAACACTCTTAATCCATTATTTGATAATAACCTAAAAGTTTTCATTTTAAATGGTTTGACACTGCACATCTAAATTGCACTGTTTTAAAGTTAAATGTAATTGATCCATGTGATAATGAATTTTTAGTTGTCAGTTTGGAAATTCCTCACATTAAAATTTTCATATAGTGCACTGCATTGTGAATCACAATTTGTGATACAAATAAGGTTGAATAATAATGCACCAATTGTAATTTAGAAATACCGATCCACTGTTAAAGAGACAATTTTTCTTTTTTTTTGTGGATTGAATGGAATTTTTTCCTCAACTATCTTTTTCATCAATTTTTAATTTTGTATCTAAAAATTAAGTTGGTTTTATGTTGTAATATTTTTTGTTTTACCAGTTTGTCTGTTTTGTACGGCGTAAAACAGTAGGTAGATCTGCATGAGGCGGTATCTTCTCCATACCGTTCTATGTAAATAAAAAATTACTTACTTTCATAAAATTGAATATAAATATGATATGAAATCAATGCAATTTACTAATATTTCAAGAAAAATTAGCAATAAATTGCGTGATTAAATTAGTTTTTTATGATTAAGATGTGCATTTATGAAATTGATGATAAAACAACCGGGACAATGGTGTATTAGAATCGTATTTTTTTCAATTGGTAAGTCGTAACGCCCGCATTATTCCAGGTTATTTGGTGAATGTGCATGATTGTGCATGTGCAATTTAATTATTATAAAATATTAATTTATGCCAATGCTGAACTTATCAGGAGTTTGTTCAAAAAGTGGCGCGTTGATAAATTTTTAGCCAGTAAAAAATGTTATATCTTAGTTTCAATAAAACTAAGTTAATTCACTGGGCACTAATCATATTTTGTTAAAAAAATAAATGGACATTGTCCAATGTACACAATAGTGCATGATTTATTTTTATCTAAAATTCTAGGATTTATAATTATAAATTATAAACTAATTTATGAATACACACAATTATAAATCAATTACAATTTCAAGTTATCTATCTAAGAACTGAGTATAGATTAAAATTTACATTGTACAACAGGACTATTCTATTTTGGACCTTTTTTTAAATGTATATGCATGATAGATAATGATCCCCATTTAATTTGCTGCAGAATGATATAAATATTTTTTATTTTGCAAAAATATGCTAAAAGTAATATTATTAATTTTAATTATATAATTAAAATAATTAATTATTATTAATTAATACAGTACATATAAATGTATATATTATGGTAGTGTCAATAAAATAAAATATTATTTATTATTTAGTAATGTACAATTAATTGATTATTCATAAAATTTTTCTCAATTGTATCAAATAAACAATTGATTATTCAATTTTTCTGTGGATAGATTTGCTCTTAAATAATTATGAAATTGACGATGTTTCGAAAAGGTTCTTTCAACTGAAGCTTCGGTTAATGGCATTTTACATAACATTCTGAACATTCTGTTATGCACTGGTAATTTTTCAAATGATATTTCCAATCCTAATGCTAATTTTTCTTGTATATTAGATTCTTCTACCTTAAATTCATTGAATTTTTTATTTATTAATGCAGTAGAAACCCAGTTATGGAAAATATTGTCGTCTAAATCGCAATTTTCAGTAAAAATATTAATGCTATCATAATTAAAAAAATATCGAAAATGTAATAATTATTCCAAT
>LWCA01000986.1:0-13952 GCA_001642005.1 Intoshia linei | reverse complement strand
CCTAATACTCCCAGACAAATTTTTCCAATTTTTTGGCTTCGATTTTTCCAAAAAATTGGGAAGTTAATACATACTTGCCTATTTTTCACCATATGAGATTTTAGGTAATTACCAATTGTAGTTATGGAGTTATTTCACATTCCATATGTTCACATTGGGAGAATAAGGCAAACAAAAGCGTGTATATATAAAACCGTATCGTCAATATACCTAATTATTTCATCATATGGTATTCAATTAAATTCAGTTATCACACTTTAACAAAAAAAAATATAAAAAATTTTTTCAGTGAATTTTTTTTTGCTTTGGAAAATCATTTTGGCCCACTGTCAGTGACACAGGAGGCTAATCGGTCAAAAATCATAACTAATATACTCGAATGTTATATAATATACTAATTAATTTAATTTTTCATATTTAATTAACTTTGTTTCAATTTGATACGTGTTTTTATAATTGTAATGTTGTGTGACCATATGGTCACACTGGGAGTATTAGGGTTAATATGGAAAACGAAACAGATTCTAAAAATTTAGTAAATGTCCTGCCGAATAGGGCCGTGGCCCACGGTACGATAGATTCTGCATTGAATACAGTAGTAGTTGAAATAAATAAAAATATGCTCCTAATTTTAACATATAATAAACAAAAAATAGATAATTTGATCTGTCTGACTCAGATACCAAAACAAGATGATTATTAACTTTCAATAAAAATACGCGGAGATTCAGGCCATAATTAACCATAATTTTTTAAAAAATAGACAAAAGTTAAATCGCAGTAATAAATTCGAATTATTGATGGATCCACTAAATTTACCAATTCAATTTCCCTAGAGTGTTTAATTCAATCTCAGCAGCTTCAAATCACCAGAAGGATTCAAATTTTTGAGTTCTGTATGATTCTATCATATTAAAATACCACTCTACAGGGTTCAATTCTGGATTATATGCTGCTTTAAAACGTTTGATAATATGATTAATAAAATTAATTATAATACAATAGCGTAGTCACAATTTTACATAAATTTTTGACAATTGAAACAATTCATTATTGACGAATCTGACTATTTAAATTATTTATAATGTAAAAATGTACAGATAGTATAACAAGACATCCATGAATTTTAACATAAATAATTAAAAGATTACCCCAGTGTCAATAATTTTTTGAAAATTGATACAAACTGTAGCAAAATCTAGATCTGGGTATTCTGCACTGTTATGAATTAGATTGGTGAGTTTATTCGATCTAATAGTTTTAGCTCTAAAACCAAACACAAAAAGCATAGCATCAATAATATTTGATTTTCCACTACCGTTCGGTCCAACAATTGCAGTAAAGTACTAAATGAAAATTATTTTGTATAATTACGTGTTATAAATCATTTCTTATATTAATTTCATTTTAAACATAGTTTTTTACAACTGAATTGACTGAAAATGGTCCGTATCGAACCGGATCAGGATATGACACTACCAACATTTTACGACTTGCTAGTAGCCATCAAAATACGGAAAAAAGTTTGGTGACATTTAACTTTGTGAGATAACTCAGTGAAATGTTTGTTTTACTTGACACTCAAAATACACCAAATACTTTATTTCATGAAATTAAAATATTTTGTACAATCCCATTTAAATCATATATTACCTTGTGAAATGGACCTAAAATTTTGGTCCCAGCATACGATTTAAAATTAACATTGACAATGCGATTAATAATAAGACGGGGTTTCAATTCATTCTTTTCTTGTTCAAAAATTTCTTCGATAGGTTGAACGTAAATAGGTTCGTATTCTAAATATACCATAATAAAACCTAAATCAATGTTATAAAATTATAATTAGTCAATTTATGAAAAACCAACATAAATTCCACAAACACAAGTTGTATACCGACCAAATAACATTTACATGATTTTACATTTGAAACATAAAAAAAGATACATCCTTACTTATTATTCAATGTGATAAGATATATTCAGTACCAATTATATAAATACTTAAAAATACCAATTATGTATCAATAATTAACCGAATCTTCACTTTATAAATATATTTCAGTCGAATTTTACCTACATTGCCAAGGATTGTAATAAATATAAAAATGATATTAACAAGGTTGTTTCAGTTTCGTTTCTATTTAAATTTTATTCAAAATGTTTTGAAAATAAGAATTTAAAATTTTAAAAATTGCGTAGCAATGAAAAAAATTCCGAAGGAATAAATTATATAGATTTTCACCCATATTTCTTTATTGGAAATGTGTAGACGTTCAGTGCACATTTTTTTTGAAATTGTAGGATCAATATTTACATTTTTAATTTTAAGGACTGTTTTCATTAAAAAAAGAAGAGTAATTTGGCCCTGAAGATATAATTTTTTTAAATTTAAATTTATGATAACGTTTACGCTTTTAAAGTTGTCGCTTCAGCGTAGGGAGGTTGATTTTTATCTTATTATATGTACCAAAAAAAAATGTAATTGAAATTTCGACTTTATAAAATTCTAAGACGGGTAGTTATTTAAATAAAGCTGAACACACACACACAAACAAAAATCGCGTAGCATATTATATAAGTTAGGATGCTACGTATGTGTGTTGCAGGGTTAAAGGATTGATAATAATGAATAGTAGGATTTTTAAGTTAGATTTTCAACGTGAATTTATTTTTTAAGTATTATTAAAAATGTGCCCTCGACAGAGCTAGATTCTATTTGTACGTAGTACATAACAGTAATCTAATTGTATAAAAAGTATTGAAATTATTACCAGGTACAATAAAATCTTCTGTCTCCATTTCAAATTTGAAAAATAAATTAAAATTGCGCGTTTATATAATGATGTTTATTTTATGTTGATTTTGGTTATCAACAGTCGATAAACTCTGTAACTTAGACTAAGTTTAGTATTGTATTGGTAAGTGCAGTCTACAACTAAGTTTTAGTCTTAGTAAACATAAATATAATATATAATCTTAGTAAGACTAAGATTTAGTTGTTATTTATGTTTATTTATAAATTATAATAAATTTTATTTCAATTCAAGAATCTTGGTGCATGATTCATGGTAACCTTATAATAAAATAAAGTTTATATTGATAAATAAATTTTAATTTAAATTGTCATTGATATTTATTAAACCAAATTTAACATTAATTTTAATTTGATAAAATATATGTAATGTTGCCGGAAAAAGATTTAGATAAAAAATTGATGAAAATGCCGGTAACGGAGCTAAAGTCTCAATTGAAGAATGCTGGATTATCACCGATTGGTAAATTTAATTGACGTTTTAGTGTTACATTTACATTTTACGTGTATAATAAAAGTTGGTTTTGTATTTAACCTAGTCTTACTTGTATAGTGTTTAAAATTTATTCTTCCGGAAACTTTTGATTAATAAAATATTGAAATATTTATTATCCCCTAAAACATTCTAACCCCGTTTAGGAACCATTACATTAAATTATACTTGATGAATAACATAAATATATCTCATTGCATTATTAATTAGGTAAAAAACAAACATTGGTTACTAGACTATTTGGTCACATGAAGTCGGTACATATTTATTTTTATTTATTAAAGTAATTTTATTTGTAGCTCTTATTTAGTTCTAACGAGGGAGGTAATATTTTTTTAAATTTTTAGTTTTTATTTTATATTAGTTGCATTAGATGAAAATAACCAATCAGTCGTAGAAGCTGAAAAGTTGATTCCAAAAAATTTGAATGATTTAGATGAAAATAACCAATCAGTCGTGGAAGCTGAAAAGTTGATTCCAAAAAATTTGAATGATTTAGATGATAGTTTTAAAAATATTGTTGGCGAGGATGAAACATCTAATAGAAAAGAGGTGATTGAGTCAGAACCTAAAAATTTGAATGAAAATCAGATGCAAATTGACGTGGATACTGACAATACGAATACCATTGAAAACATTGTAACTGAAAACGAAAACGAGAACCAAATGAATGTTGATATGGACAGTAATAATGTGAATATCAGTGATGAAAATAAAGATGACACGGAAATGTTATTTGATAAAGTTAGTAAAAATGAAAAAGAATCAATAGGCGAAACTTTAGAGAAGAAAGAAGATGATTTGACACAAAATGTGAATATTTCATCACAGGAACATGTGCCAATCAGTAAAAGTCATAAAAATGGTATTTTGAATAATGGAACCACAATTAAAGTTAGTATTAAAAATAAAAATAGACGACGTAGACTTAATCGTAAAAAAAATAAAATTTTTAAAATTAATGTTGAGTTGTATAAACAAGATTTGGAATTGGCAGAGAAAAAAACCGATAACGATGAAAATAAAATACCGGACATTAAAATTGAGTAAAAAATTTATTTATTTATATTAACTTAAAATTGTTCATGTCATTAATTTTTAATTAACAAGGTATTTACGATTTAAATTTTTTTAATTAATTCGTATTTAGATATGAAGCTGAAATCATTGAATTTGATGGGCATTTTAAATGTTTTGAAAATACAATTGATAAATTTGAAGTGCGTTTGTTTGTTCTATTTATC
This sequence comes from Intoshia linei, assembly GCA_001642005.1. Classification (NCBI taxonomy): domain Eukaryota; kingdom Metazoa; phylum Orthonectida; family Rhopaluridae; genus Intoshia; species Intoshia linei. Next base: position 9,400 of record LWCA01000986.1, on the reverse strand, counting down.
AGTTTAATATTTTAGACTGTGAAGGGTAACAAGGTATTACCAATAATGGAACAAGTTCAAGTTTTGGAGAAAGCTAAAATTTCGGAAAATGTTATGCCTGAAAAAATTGAAGTTGAACCGGTAAATTTTGTATCAAATTGCAATAGTATCATATATTGAAGCTTGGGTGCACCAATCATTTCTAATATATATGAGTAATTTGTAAAATGTAAACCGATTACAATCACACTTGTCAGTTTTTGAAATTTTTAAGCCTTAGAACTAAATACTCGAAAAAAAGATTTTTCCTTTATGTTTGGTAAAATTTTAGTTTAGTATTTTGTAATTGGCTAAATAGTTTTTTCTAGTTTAGGATTTATAGTTATAGTTATAGTTATTATAGATAGTTTAGTTTCTAGTCTAGTTACTAGGTTTGGTAAAATCGAATTTTTGAAAAAAATATAGGAAAAGAGATTTTAATTTAAGTTAAGCTTAATGATTGATATAATTAGATTTTTTTGTGTGGTTGGATTAAGAGTTTGTTTATATCATCGGAAGTAGGAAATTTTTACATATTATATAATATTATAGATATTATATAAATTTTTAATAGCTTGAAATTGTATTGTTTATTAAATTTTATTGGTGGTGGATAAAATTAGAGTTTTTGAAATAATAATTTAACGGTAGTGTTGGTTTTGGGATAAAATCTAAACATCTGGCAACTATGAAATTATGTACATTACACAAATAAAAAAAAATTTCTAATTTTACTAGTAATAAAATCAGAAATGCTGGTAACACGCTTGATGATGGAGACTAAACGTTTTTAACACGTTTTAATAATTTTACCTGACTCCTTTTAAATCAAACTAACATTACTTTTAAATTAAATTTTTTTCGTCCAATTGATTAGAGTAGTGGAAATGTTAAAAAATATAAATTAACTCATAAAATACACTTGCTATCATTCTAACTGTTTATTTGTTTTTACCAATCTTGGGTGTCATTTTTTTCAATTGATTAATATTAAATAATTATTTGTGGGATTTTTTATATCAGTTCCATTATGTGGCTGATTTGGGTGCGATTTTTTTCGTTTATAGTTTTACGCAGCGTTAGCCAATTTTTTACTGGTCCACGAAATAATTGTGAAAAGTTTTTCACTAATTAACAATCAATTTATTACTTTTTATATTATTTTTTTTAATATTGTCTAGTAATTTCTCTTTAATTGTCCGCGATAAATTTTACAATTTATTACCGGTGCGTCGTGAATAAAGTGTGGGTACCCCTGGTTATTACGTATTATATTTGTTTTTTAAAGGTTTATTAAAAGGTTGATAAAGAAGAAAATGTTGATGCTGATTGTGAGGATAAAAAACTCACTAAAAGACAATTTAAAAGGCAAAGTCGCATGTCTATTGCTGATTTAAAAAGTGTAATATAATCTATTATTATTATTTATTTAAATTAAATATAAATTATTATTAACTAGAATTTATTACAAATTTTGATTGAATTAAATTTTTAAAAATACAAATGTAAAGAATAAATAAATAATACGGAATTTTATATTTGCATTTATTGATTTATTTTTGGAATGTTTAGATTGCTGATAGGCCAGAATTGGTGGAGTATCATGATGTTAATAGCCCAAATCCTGTATTTTTGATGCAACTCAAATCATATCCAAATAGTGTGCCAATACCGAGACATTGGTGTTCTAAACGAAAGTATTTAGCCGGAAAAATGGGGTACGAGAAGAAACCTTATTCCCTGCCTGAGTGTATTGCTGGAACCGGTATAATGGAAATGCGCCAAGCATTACAAGATAAGGTATTATATTTTAATAGTAACAGTAAATAGCTTTTTAATGTTAAAATGTCCTCTAAAAATTATACTTTTATTTTCATTTCAATATACAAACGAAGAATTTGACATTAAATAATTATTAGTTGCATTCGATGCTATCTTTAAGGGAGTGGTTTTATATTGGGATCATTTAGGGTCCAAAATTATATTTCTGGGGTCCGTGAGATAAAATATGAAAATACATTTATACAGAATTTCGAGATTTGTTTTGTTTGAAATTTATCTCAATGCAATTATAGGCATATGACCCACGGACACATACGGACATACGGAAAAAGCCCACTTTTATTCCATCATTAATAAAATTTCCAATGCCGTAACTTACGGCCCGTAAGTGTTAATAAAAAATACTATTTCAAACATCCAGGGAAAAATCGACTTTTTTTTGATATTTTTATGAAAAACGATTTTACAAAATCTTATGAGAAAAACCCATTCATTTTTTCATAAATTTTTTATATTTCATGTTCCATTTGGTGTGATAAAAAATAAATATTTTGAAATGGGGTCCTTACTCTTTTTGAATTGGGAATCACTGCTTTAAGGCGTTTAGATTCAGAGTAGTTTAGAAGTTTATTTAGAATAATTTAAACCGTGACGGGTGAAAAAATTTTTTGGGTGATGAATGAAACTAAATCACAATAGGGTTAACATTCATATCAAAATATTCAATCAATCCGTATCAGCAATCTTAAGAAAAGTGTTTCTCAGCTTTTTTTTCGTTGGGCGTACAAGCAAATATCAAAATAATAAGCATTTTATGTCTTTTGTGTGTTTATTTGAAATCTTCACTATTTTATAATTTGGAAAAACTGAAAAATTTAAAATAAAAGAGTAGGTGGTTTTCATACAATAAATATCTGATGTAACTGACTAATTACTAATTGAAATGTTATATACTGTATAACTTTTTTCAATTTTTATGGTTCGCAGCGGATGATACTGCTTTATAGAAGCGTTAGTTGCAATAATCAATATTTTATTTTTTAGGAGGATCATAGATCTCTAAAAGCCAAAATGAGAGAAAGAATTCGCCCCAAAACTGGAAAAATTGATATAGATTATCAAAAATTACATGATGCGTTTTTTAAATTTCAAAAAAAACCAAAAGTCTCCAGATTTGGCGAAATTTATTACGAAGGAAAAGAATTTGAGACAAATCTACGAGACAGAAAACCTGGTGAACTTTCTGATGAGTTGAAAATTTCTCTAGGAATGCCAACCGGACAGGTTATCAGTTTTTATTTTTTTACAATTTTCTTAGGATCGTTACAAAATACCTCCACCATGGCTTATTGCAATGCAAAGGTATGGTCCTCCTCCAAACTATAAAGGTCTTAAAATTCCAGGATTGAATTATCCTATTCCAGAGGTTTTTTGATTTATATTATATTTTGCATTTTATTGTAAACTTTGTCAAAAATAGTTTTAGTATTCATGTACTTACAGTTTGTTAGTTTAGTAAATTTTATATTCATAAATCGTGATAAGTTTTATTGATCTAGTTTAATTTATATAAAAATTATAATATATTTTTATATAAAATTGATTACTCATTAATAACTAATAATAACTCATTTTTACAGGCTAACAAAATTTTAATTTTTGAAACTTTTTTTTAATTTTATATTATGAAAACTTTGTTTCTGCAGGGGTAAATTGCAGATAAATAAAATTTATAAAAGTTGTTAAAAATTAGACGTTACCTTATTTTTTTAATTTTTCTAGGTTATTAAAAAACATGCCATAATAATGACTAATTATATACACGAAACCAATAAATGTTTGACTAAAATCATTCATTATCTAGGACAGCGTTTGTTAAATTTTTAACTTTTTCGAATTAGTGAGGATCGTAGCTTAAATTTATTTTTGAATGGTGGGTTATATTCTCGAACCGACAGTGGACCAACGCTGATCTATACCATTTCACTAACTAAATGACAATAATTAAAGAACAATTTAAATTTGAATTCAATAAAATGAAATGAAATTATTTGAAATTTAAATATGAACTTCATTTGCATTGACTCTAAGAATGTATTCTGTTTTGTTTTTATATTCAATTTTTTCTTGAGGTCTATCAAAGTTTATATTTCAAATTAGGGTTGCTCTTTTGGTTTTTTGCCTGGCCAGTGGGGAAAACCACCTGTTGATGAAATGGGAAGACCGTTATACGGAGATGTATTTGGTTTGTCAAACATTTTTCGAAATAGACCTATGGGCGCCCCCATTTTACAAAATATTGAAAGTACAGATACTAGCACTCCATTATGGGGTGAGCTGATGTCAGAGTCTGAATCGGAATCTGAGGAAGAACTTGAACCACCACTACCAGAAGATATACATACCGACGGAATATCTACTCCAGCAGCTCCATTACCAACTGGTATTGCTACACCTAGCGATCTGGCAATTGGAGGTGGATTACAAACTCCTGATGTTATTGAACTTAGGAAACGTAAAATTGAAGAAGCAATGGAAATGTCCGAAACTCCCACTACTTTATATCGAACTATACCTGAAAAAACTACATCTGTAGGACAGGATTTGATGGGATCCAGTCGAGCCTATGATTTGTCTAGAGTAATTCTAACTTTTCCTTGGCTAAACGTATAATAAATCAAATTTAGATTAAGAGAGACGAATCCGTTGTTCCAGATGAAATTGATGAAGATTTTAGAGATATTACTAAAGGATATGGAAACGTTTCGGAGACTTCTCAATTGGACAAGTCTCAAAAGGTTACTTAATAATTTGTTTTCATTAATTTATTAATTTAGAAAAAGCATTCAGGTTCAAAAAAATATAAAGAATTTAAATTTTAACCTGTGTATACCTGTAAATTGTCTACGTTACATTAAAAATTTTATAACAGTCGTTGTTTACGTTAATGTTTGTTGTTGGTAAAAAGGTTGAGGGCCCCTAGCTTAGAGGAACACTATGACATTAAGTAGGTATCTTTTGTAATACATGTATTAATATAATGAGGGATTGTATTCGGAGTTAATCTCTGCATAAATCAGAATTTGAGAAATTTTTGTCAATTTTTGCCGTTCTGCGATTTAGAAATGCTTTTATACTGTACCATTACATTTTTATAATGTAATCTAGTACTGCTCAACCGATGTTTCTCGGAATTTTATTACTAATAATGTTAATGTTTCCATGAATGAAATGCAGAAATGCCGGACCTACCAAGCTGGAGTCCACCCCAAAATGAAAAATAAACCCTAAACTTTTTCGGTATACATGGCAGTGTCATATAGACCAGTGTTTCTCAACCTTTTTTTCGCTGTGGATCATATTTTATTCTAGAAAGTTTTGTGGACCACCATAAACCAACATTTCCCAAATACCGGTTAGCGTAAAACATTATATATTAACTAATATACTTTCACAATTACACCTTTTAATTAGTTTTTCTAAATCTCTGATTTTAACTACATCGTAAATTTTAGTAGCATAATATTCTATACTAGTCTTAGTCGTTGTTTTTTTTTCAGAAGTTTTAACAATATCAATGAGACTATTCAATTTGTTGAAAGAAAACGATGTATTTTACAAGCAAATTTTTAACAAACATTGAATTAAACTAATTTACGATTAACTAATAAACAATTAAAAATTATGTAGATTTTACGACTTGCCCATGAAATGTGTACATTTCAGTTATACACATTCAATTAATATTCAATAATAAAAAAAATTAAATTTTAAAATTGATCACTATAAGCAGATTAAATTTCATACATTTTTATCAAAATGTACGGGATTCTTAATTTTGATCATTATAAGGCTTATAATAAGCGGCTGATCACTAAATCCGTATACAATATAAGCGGATTCTACTGTAATTTTTATATTTTTTACAGGGTGCTGGAAATAATTGGTCTAGCTCAGGGATACTCAACTGTGGGTCAATTTCTAATTTAGGTGATTTTTCTATTTTATTTCACAAAATACATAATCTAATAAAATTTTTTTTAAAGTCAAAAATTATTGTTCGTCATTTGATTAAAATGTTAAAGTCTTTCCTTATATTGTATACTAAAAAAACAAAAAAGCATCACATTTTTTTTAAGATAATTATAATTATCTATTCTATGGGTGGATTCTTTAAAAAATTGAGTAACAGTAACAACGTGTTACTAACAAGTATATGAAAAGACTCACTATAATAAATTTTATCAGTCTAAAAATTTGTGATGTTTATTTTGAAGTGTGGAAGGGGGCGATTTAAAAAATATGTGTGTAGTGTGGTTACACACTATAGTTCTCTTACAAAACTTATCTTCATTTTTATTTAACATATACATGTGTTAACATATTTCTTTAAATTAAAAGTTTAACTATACGTTTATAAAATACTTCATTACATTTATGAACAATTATTTGAACAAACCAAAATACCTATACAATGAAAAAAGTGATTTAAATACAGAACATCAATCGTGGCTGGACGATTTCGAGGAATTTTATATTTTATTGAATGGTAGCAATAAAGTTGAAGTTCAAGATAAGATCCGTCTTCTCAAAAATCTAATCGGACAAAAGTTGAGAGCTGTTAATAGCAATAAAAACAGCTTATTGTAACGTATACCAGTAAAGAAAACGTTCAGAAATTTTGATGAAAGCATGACAGACTATGTATATAGACTTCGACAAATTGCTCGAAATTGTGATTACAAAGTACACGATATGATTGTAGCAGATCAACTTTTGTACGGATGTAATTCCAAAAAGCTACAACGCGAGCTTATCCATCAAAACAGTACAATCCCAACAGAGATTTTTGAATATGCAAAATTTTTTGAGGTTACAAACATGGGAGGTGAAAGTAAATCTCCAAATGTGGAAAAAAATCTTTAAATTGTATTAACTCGAACGATTCCCTAAAAGCAGAATTGTCCATATCAAATGAAAATAAGGTAATTAAATTAACTTTCATGGTTGATACGGGTGCAAAAATTAACGTTAAATTAATTTACGATGGTTTTCGAATTTTAGAATCTACCAAGATGATATGGATATTAGAGGTTATAATTCTACCATAACAAACCACGGTTTTATTTTAATATGTATCAAACCTTTAAAATTATTTATAACTGATTATAGTAATATTATAGGATACGAACTGACCAGAGAATTTAAACTGATAAAATTGGGCGATTATTATAAAACTAACATAAATAATATATTTGAAGATAAACAATTAAATTTTAATGTACCTTTTAAATCGTCTGAGTGTAATAAATTCTATACAAAATTATTAGAAAAATATAAAGCTATATTCTCAGATACACCCGGCTTGATTAGTCATCATTATCATGCTATTGACACAAATGATACTCATTTAAAATTAGGTCCTATCTATCCTATACCGCCTCATTTAAAGTCAGAATTTAATGATTAAATTCGGAATATGATTACTAATAAAATCATCGAACCGTCGAATAGTAATTTTAGATCACCATATTTCTTTGTACCAAAGAAAAATGGTACACAAAGTTTAGTTATCGATTTCCGTAAATTGAATAGTATCACAAAATCCGATACATATCTTATAATTCATCAACACACTATTGGATTCATTGCATAAAAAAAGTTTTTCTCAGTATTCGATTTGTCCAGCGGATTCTGGCAGATACCATTAAAACCTAAAGATAAGCACAAGACGGATTTTGCTGTTGGTCGACAATTATATCATTTCAATGTAATGCCATTTGGTCTCCAGAATGCTCCCGCAACATGCCAAAGGATAATGAACGCGATTACTCATAACGTTGAAAATGTACATTGTTACATGGACGATATTCTGGTATGCAGTAAGACACGCCAAGGCCATTTTGAGGATTTAAGTAAATTATTCGAATGTCTAAAAAATGCCGGTTTGACATTAAAACCATCGAAATGCAAAATTGATGTTAATGAAGTTAAATTTCTGGGACATCTGATAGATCAAAATGGTATTAGAATGGACCGTGATAAGGTATCTACTATTAAAAATTTGTTGCCACCAAAAAACATAACTGAAGTAAGGCGATTTTTGGGTATGTGTAACTATTTACAACGCTTCATACATAATTATTCAACTATAAGCTCTCCAATTCGTATGCTTTTATTAAAAGGATGTAAGTTCAATTGGTATCAAAAATGTGAGTCAGCCTTTATGAAATTGAAAAGCATACTGACTTCATCCCCTATTGTTTGTGCACCCGATTTTACTCAAGAATTCGTTTTAGAAACAGACGCATCCAACCATGGACTGGGTGCTGTTTTAGTTAGTTAATCACACAATATTACGTTGTCTTAAATAATACAATATTAATAATATGATCCATTAGTAAATGTATTTATGATTACGTTCCATAAATCATGGCCACTATCCTCTTATTTATAAACCATTAGTATTGTACAACCCTAACAATTATTTTGTAAGACAATTTTTATTAGTGCTGACGCCATATACATATACAAATAAAAACTATTGTAACAACAATTAAATCAAATTAAGTGATTTATTATTAATAACTAATTTGCTGGGAGACCGGAAATTTTCAATTATTATGCTTAAAAAACTGTACAACGACTCTTAAGTGTATATTTCTCACCGTGTATTTTTGATTTAAAAAAAGGCAACATCCTAACGTACATCTTACGAAAAATAAGTTCATTTGGGTTAAAGTAGTCATGTAAATATCTAGAATTTTAACAGCGGAATAACTTTTGAATACGATCTCTGAAAAAACTACCAGCTCTTTGAACTGAGTGAGAGGAGTATAATAATTAGAGCCATTCAAACATTATACTCTTATTATGCTCTAAAGTCGTTAAGCAACAATAAATAAATTCAAAATAAAATAAAATGTAAACAAATAAACACAATTATGTAATTCACAATGATGCAAACTTCTTTAAGAGCATAATCAAAATCTTGCGTAACCTAGTCATTATGCTTTATGCATGGCTCTAGTTATAAATTATAAAAAGGGCTTGTTCAGTTTTACCCGGAAAATGAACTTTAGAAAATGGAACTTTTTTTGTCAAATTTTAAAAATTATTTATTTTGATTTTTAAATATAGTTGTCTGCTGTTAACCCTTTAGTGCTCTCACAGTGTCGATTTTATTCAATGAAATTTAGTTAGCCTATAATTTTGTACCATTTATAAATTTTATGATATGAGCTATGAAATACAATGTTATGTAAATTATAAATGTGTCAGATTAACTTTTTATTATCAAATTAATATTAATACTAATTCACAATAAATTTATTTTTTTGCTGTTTTTCGTATTGCTCTCTATTCAACAGGATTATAATATTGAATTATCAATTGAATTTTCTAATTACTTTTATGGACAATTTATTTCAAGATAATGTAGATGATGATTTTGACGAAATTAGTGGTATAGAATTAGACGAGAAATATATATTAGTGAACATATGACTGAAACTGACGAATCTATCATACAAATTGTACGTTTACTGGAAAAGATGGGGAAAATGAATGGTATGATTTTAAAGAATCTCAAAAAGGTTTT
>LWCA01000072.1:0-60475 GCA_001642005.1 Intoshia linei | reverse complement strand
TATTTCATACTTGGTCAAAAGACAACGATTATAACAGACCATAAACCACTTATATAACTTCTAAATGGTGAATCTAAAAACATTACAAACAATTAATTTAGATGGATCCAACGATTAAATAAATTTGATTATGAAGTAATATATAGACCAGGTGAACAAAACCAAATTGCAGACATTTTAAGCAGAGATATTGAAAATATTGAATCAACGGATGATGAAAATGATGAATATGAACAAATCTTCTCAACACACATACACAATTACAATAATAGTGATATAATATAAGAGCAGAAAAATAACAAGCAATGCAAAGAGATTTTCGAGGCTATATCCAACTTTACCAAATTACTTGAAAGTCATATCTACAAAAATATTATCAACAATGCAATTGTTTACACTAACAAAAAAAGGAAAAGATTAGTTGTTCCAGAATCAAAAAAATCAGAAATAATGAAATGGTTCGACAGCTCAAATTTTAGCACTCATCCCGGAATACAAGGTACATTCAACACGATTTCAAATCATTTCTACTGGCAAAACATTTTTAAAAACGTACATGATTTTGTATCTTAATGTCATCGATGCAACACAGCTAAATCTGGCAGAAGGACACACAACATACCCCTACAGCCTATCTCAATTAATTCATTTAAGGATTTATGGGAGCTGGACATCTTGGGTCCACTTCCAGAAACGACTGAAGGTCATAAATATATTCTATCCATGATGGACTACTACACAAGTTTTCCTCATCCAATCGCAATATCGAATATCGATGCTATTACGGTCGCTAGAGCTATTGTGGAATATATAATAACATTGCACGGTATCCCGAAACAAATTCACACAGATAATGGTACAAACTTTGAATCAGAAATTGTAAAACATATATGCACTATGTGTAACATTAATAAAACTAATTGTTCCCCCTATAACCATCAAAGAACTGGTCTAGTTGAAAGAATGAACAGGACTCTAAGAGACAAATTATGAGTTACTGCAAACCATAATTTTGATGACTATCATGAACAATTACCTCAAATTTTAATGACAATGCGGAAAACACCCACGTCTAAACATGGGAAATCACCATACGAAATGGTTTATGGCAGACCTATGAACATACCTTTCAAAAACTATAATAAATCAAATTTTTACGATATTATTAAACAAGCGAAAAAAAACAATTAAAATATAATATAAGAACAAAAAAAAACTACGATAAATCGATACCAAAAAAAATATCTTACAACTTCCAAAATTATGAAAGTAATCAACCAATCTTATTCAAAACCCAACTACCTTATCGAACACGCAAGACACCCAAATATCTCAAAGACTACAACACCGAAACCTAACGGAGGTGTAATGTAACCACAACATTAAGTTTATTTATATTCATTATCGTGTTAAATCACTTAAATTAAAATATAACTTTTACGTATAAACTCGTTCTACACTATTTTGACATTATTAACTTTATAAAATTTTAATTAGCTAATTAATAAACATAATATTGGTATGATCAATGATCATGCTTAGAATTGGATGCTAATTAACATATAAAAAATTAACTTTTAATTGCCCTAGTGATGACATATATTCAGTACCAATTTAATAAATACTTAAAAATACCAATTGTGTATCAATAATTAACTGAATCTTCACTTTATAAACATTTCAGTCGAATTTTACCATTATTGCAAAGGATTGTAATATAAAAATGATACTGACAAAGTTGTTTAGTTTCTTATTTAAATTTAAAAATTGCGTAACAATGAAAAAAATTCTGAAAGAATGAATTATATAGATTTTTACCCATATATTTTTATTGGAAATGTATAGACGTACAATGCACATTTTTTTGAAATTGTAGGATCAATATGTACATTTTTGATTTTAATCGAAATATTTGAAAAATATTGGTTGATAATTATATTTAAATTATTTTTCACCCGGAATGCGCAGATTTTTGGGGTTGAAATTTTGTATTTATATCAACTGGAATAAGCTCTATCAGAATAATCTTCTTTTTTTAATTTTCGAACCGTTAATTATTTCACAATATTCGTTTTAATAAAATATTTCGGAAAAAAAATATATGAATACTAAAATGCTTTTTTGACAGTGAAGTTGTCACTTATTCGGATTGAAATTTTTTATGTGTGTCAACATGATACAACGCTACCACCTGTAAATTTTTTGAAATTATAGGGCTGTTTTCAAAAAAAAGGAAGGGTAATTTGGGGTTTTAGCCCGGAAGCCATAATTTTTTTAAATTTAAATTTATCATAATATTTATGATTTTAAAATCAGCATCAGCGTATATATTTTTTTAAATTATCCAACTCGTTTGATTTTCAAAAAGAGGGACAACTGGGGTTTTTGACCCGTAAGATGTGAACTTGGGAGATTAAAATTTATCTTATTATACGCCCGGAAAAAAATAATTGAAATGTGGTCTTTAAAAAATTCTAAGAGTGGTAGTTATTTCAATAAAGTCACACACACACAAACCAAAATCGCGTAGCCTTTTATATAAGTTAGGATATATTATATATTATATATATATAAGTAATAATAATAATGTTTATCTTGATAATGAAAATAAATTACAAATGTATATAATCAAAAAAATGTATTTACTATTAAAGTATAAATAATGACAACACTAAAATGTGTTACTGATCAGGGCAACTAATTCTTACATCTATGATGAAATTGATTTAATACTACAAATAATTATTAAAAATATATTAGAATTAACAGTAAATAAATAAATCAATGTATAGTATATTTTCACGGGAATTTAAAAAATTGCGTTTACAAAAGAAAATCATACAAAGTCAAAAGACTAATATGAATGAATTTAATTCAATTAGACAAATTAATAAAATAAAAATTGATAAACATTTGCTAATAAAGCAATATTTAAAAAATTTGAATAAATTGAAAATTATTGTGTTAATTTTCCGCAGCTATAAGTTTAATGATAACTATAGAGAAATATAATTTTTTTAATTAAAAAAATACTGTATATTGCTAATATCCGTAACAATATTGATTTTTTTAAGTATATTTTTAATCAAATGGAAAAATTGATAACGACCATATACCAACACTATATAGGTTATAAAGTAAACAATGCTATATTTACTTATTTGCAACATTGTGGTGTTATAGTAAAACGTCCTAGATTTGTCAAATTTAGAATTTAAATTCAAGTTCAAGTAAGTTTAAGTGACCTGGATCGATATTACTTAATGTATCATTTAGTTTTACTAACCAAATTAAAGGTATAATGGTACGTTTCCAAATTCAAACTGTGGAAAAACACAAGTCTACATTTAACAATGAAAAAAACATGAATGACGAGTCACGTAATTTTAATATTTATTTATTTAACATTTTATGACCTTCGGGAAAAGGTGTAATTATTTCATTTCATATGCAAAGATTGTACCAATTTTAAAAATTATTCATCGCGTTATTCATGCAATTGTTTTAAATCGACATGTCAATTAACATTTCAATTTTTTTCATGTTGACAGGTGACCCAGATTTCAATCGGGTTGTGTAAATTATTACAGCTTAATTTAATATATTTGGTTCATTAAAACCACAATCTGACATCCCACAATTCAATATTGATCTCTACATTTATTCCTACAAATGGCCAGTTTTTAGACACAACCTAAATTGTTTATCGATATTTTATGGATTATAATTGGGAGGTAATTGCATTATTAATCGCAGCATTTTCTTTTTGCATTTTGACGCATTGTATCAATTTTTAACACTAGTCTCTTATTTTTGAATTTGTCTTGATTCAAACAAGTTTAAGTTTCAAGTTTCAAATTTCAAGTTTCAAATTTCAAAATTCAAATTAGCTATGCAACAATCCGAATCATTGATCAATGTGGAAATTGAATCTAACCAAGACAATTGTGTTGAATCGAGTGATACCGAGAGCGTACATGAAAGTATCCGTTCCGAAAATGAAAGCCTTTTTAATGGCAGACGATCAATTTCTCGCGCTCTGGCGTCCATTAGAGATTATACCGGAGGTTCTATTCCTCAAAACACATTAAAACCGGTCAAAAAAATTGTAATTTTCAATCATTTACTTTTTTATCATTTTTTAGAAAAAACTGGGAACAATAGCCGGTGTATATTTCCCTTGTCTACAGAATATATTTGGAGTTATACTATTTATCCGTTTAACCTGGATTGTGGGTGTAGCAGGGATTTTCGAATCTTTTGGAGTAGTCATACTTTGCTGCTTTACGGTTTTACATTTAAAAATCACATATTCAATAATCGTTTACTTATATAAACTTGAATGTTTATGTGTGTTACCGTTTATTAAAAAAATAACAGTCGCATAATTTAAAAAACCCAATTGCTGAGACACTTTTTCTCAGAGCTTGTTTATATCTATTTTTCAGTTTCCGAATTTGAGTTATTCAGGGTCAAAAACCCAATTCCCTTTTTTGCTTAAAAAAAGAATCATCCAAAAAATCCAATAAAACATACATTCTGAGACGAATTTTAAAATCATTAACATTGCCGTAAATCTCAGCCTCAGAAACGCATACCTTCGTGTTCAAAACCATAAAGTACACTTTGTTTTAAAAAGGAAACATGTTTTAAAATTTTATAAAACATAAATTCTAGGATAGTTTTTAAAATCATAAGCATTATAATAAATGCCAACCTTAAAAAAGTAAATTTTTAAGAAGCTAGTACAAAATAAATTAAAGTTTTACAATTTTAATTCAAACTTGGATAATTATGACACTCGACTAAAATACTTGTCCTATTATACAAACGAGTTTGAACTTTAAACTTTGAAGGTTGTATTTTATTTTATAATTTATAATATGCTATAATGCTATAATATATATATATATAGAATCGTGGATTAATGTGTATATCTAGACAACGGTTCCAAATTTAAAGTTTGGAAATTGTTAATACCAAAAATTAGGCCATTTTAACGTTCTTAGTGGCGTTGTATATTTAATTTTAATCATTATATATTTTTGAATTGTATTTTTATTAATAATATTTTCAAAGTACAATTGTATATTTTTATGCTGTTTTTTTTGTTTTAAATATCTTTGATAAACCATGTTGTTTAAATTTTTAATGAAATATTGAAATTAATACATTGGTCACTGGTCAACCTGTAAAAATTAAATTATAATAATCATTTCATTTATAATTTCAATTATAATAATATTTTCATGTTTGCTACTTTGTCAAGCGTTTGATAACCTACTGAATCTAAAAATGAAAATTTCTATAAATGTTTAACGCCATTTTAATAAAAAAGTAAACAAAATGCTAGTTATGATACTTTGTGATATCCCTTTAGGGCCTAAGTTTAGGCTAATTTATAGCTATTCTTAATAACTTTTTTTTTTATTAAAAATCAATTAATTGAATTGATTTAAAAATTAACCTGCGGCATTTATTGATAGCGGGAATTTATAAAATATAAATTAAAAATGAGAATATGTTTAATATGTAATGTTATATGGCATATAATATATGCCGTATAATATACGGTATTAATAATATATAGTTCAATATAAAATGTACATTATTTTTGCATTTATTACTTGTACTAATATAAATTCAGAAATTTTGGAAATTTCCGGAATTTTCACGTTTGCTAAATAAATGGTTACAAACATTTTTAGCAATCAAATATTACATTCAATTTATTTAATATCATAAAAATGGGATATTAAAAATAAATATACCAAAATATATACATGTAGTATGTATTCTTATATTTTATTAGTTGAATATTATAGATTTTTTTACAAATTAATATTGTTCTAAATAATATAATTCAATATCAAAACTATTAATTTGAATAAATTAAATAATTTCGTTTCATTAATCATTAATATTATAATAATAAATTTAATAATATATTTATAGACTCTGACTACTGCCATTTCAATGAGCGCTATTGCTACAAACGGAATGGTAGCTGGCGGCGGATCGTACTTTATGATTTCAAGAGCCCTTGGTCCAGCTATTGGTTCAGCTGTAGGAATTTTATTTTACCTTGGTACATCATTTGCCACTTCAATGTATATTGTTGGTTCAGTAGAAATTTTATTGGTAATTATTATACATGTGATATTGATATATGGCAGTAATGTATTATTAAAATATCTAATTGGATTCGATCAAAAATATAAGTTGGATATTAATAATCCGATATTAATTAAAATTTGGTATGTAATTGTCATGAATCATGAGCAGGGGTGTCAGACTCAATTTGCTTGGTGGACTAAATGTGACCAAAAAAATTATTACGCGGGCCACACATAAAAATATCTTTACTAAAATTATGATTAAACCAACAGTTTTAATTAATTAATAAAATGAAATAATAAACAATAATGGAATAAGTGCATACTTAATGCTTCAATTGTAATGTGGAATAAGTAAATCATGAAAAAAAATATAATATAAATATATTAATATTTAAAAAAAGAAATATGGGTTAAAAATTTTGTTATAACGTTTTGCACACTCCATAATTGGGAATCGCATAATTATACATTATAATCTAGCCATAATAAACAAACAAAAGTTCAATATGGTAAATTTAAATATATTAGAGTCTAAAATTTAGAATCTAAATTATAATATTAGCCATTTTATTTACAAATCATTTTTTACATATTTAATACATATTTCTGTGAAACTTTAATTTGATTATAATCAATATTAATTTGATAATCGTATACATTTGTATAAAACTTACTTTATAATCTAATGTATTTAATTATGACTAAAGGCAAATTGTAAATAAATAAATAAATTATAAATTAATAAGATGTGGTTTGCAACTATATGTAATACATATTATGTATATATGGAATAATAATGAAATATTAAATATAATTAAATGCATTTAACAGTAATATAAGTTACCAGGTTGACTGTTATGTACTACGTAGAAACAACACCTAGCTTTACCGAGAGCACATTTTTATTCTACCAAAAAAATAAATTCACGATCAAAATCTAACAATTGTTTTTAAGTCTACGCAAATGTTAACAAAAAAATTAAGATGGAATAATTCACTTTAAAGTAAAAAGTAATGTAATATGATGATTCCACCTGAAACAAGTTTGGGAACCCCTCCATTAAAGGATTGATAATAGTGAATAGTAGAATTTTTAAGTTAGATTTTCAACATGAATTGTTTTTTTAAGAAACATAGACAACAATTGCATCTTTTTGGTAGATTACATGCTGGTTAAGGTGTTAACATTTTTTTAAAACAAAAAACATAATTATCCTTCAATACCTCCATTGAATGTTGCTCTAACAAACGAAGTGACCGAACGTGGAATACTCAGAATCCAATACCTTCGTGAAATAGCGTCAGTCAAGTATATTGATGATGAATTATTAAGTGAAAGTGTTAATCATCTTAAAAATTATAATAAATTATTAAAATAAATAATTATTTACATTAATAATAATAATGTTAATTTCAAATTAAAACGGGTAATTTTAAATCGCTGAGTAGTCCGATGTTTTTGCAATAATATAAAAAACTAAA
This sequence comes from Intoshia linei, assembly GCA_001642005.1. NCBI lineage: Eukaryota > Metazoa > Orthonectida > Rhopaluridae > Intoshia > Intoshia linei. The sequence goes on along the minus strand of LWCA01000072.1, from coordinate 52,874 downwards.
ATCGTAAGGTTTAGTTTTAACTCATTTCTCATGCCTTACGACCCTGGATTTTTTTTAGATCTGGATTTTAGAAAAATTTTAACACCTTAATTTGTACCAATTTAATGAATACTTAAAAATACCAATTCTGTATCAATAATTAACGGAATCAGCACTTTATAAACATATTTCTGGTGAATTTTAACAATATTGCAAAGGATTGTAATACATATATAAATGATAATAACAAACTTGTATTACTTTTAGTAATTAGTTGTGGTAGTTTTAAATTAAACTTTAAACAATGTTTTGAAAACGAGAATTTGAGATTTAAAAATTGCGTAGCAATGAAAAAAATTCGGAAGGAATTAATTATATAGATTTTCACCCATATTTATTGAACATTTTTTTTGAAATTTATTTATTTGTTAATCGAAATATTTAAAAAATAATGGTTGAAAATATATTAAAAATTATTTTTCACCGGGAATACGTAGATTTATGGGATTGAAATTTTGTATTTATATTAACTGGAATAAGCTTTATCAGAATAATATTTTTTTAAATTTTCGGATCGTTAATTATTTCATATTTTTTGTTTTAATAAAATATTTACAGAAAAAAATATATGAATACTAAAATGCTTTTTTGACCGTGAAGTCGTCACTTATTCGAATTGAAATTTTTTATGTGTGTTAACATGATACAACTGTGATGTTTTTTAAATTCTAGGGCTTTTTTCATTAAAAAAAGGGTACAATAGGTTTTTGGCCCTGAAGATATATTTTTTTAAATTTAAATTGATGATTTTAAAAGAGAACTATTTTATTTGTCAGTTATTTAATTACCGAAACTGTCAATATTTTTTTTTAACAAAAATTGTCAGTATAAATATTAAAATGTCAGTAATAAAATATATTTTGTCATTATTTAATTACATATTTATCAGTTTGTAATTGCTTTAATTAAAGTACATGGAATTATGAAATTTGTATATAGAAATAAACACATTTTATAAAATAATATTTTGTCATTAAAAAAAATTAAATTTTCAGTAAAAAAATACTGACAAAAAATAAACCTAAAATACTGACAAGATATTATATAAACTGACAATTTAATATTGTTACTGACAAACTATTTAAAATACTGACACTTTACCGATTAAAATACTGACGCTATAAATACAAGCCATTTTAAAATCCGTATCAGAGTATATATTTTTTAAATTCTCCAACTCGTTTGATTTTCAAAAAAATTGACAATTGGGCTTTTTTACCTGTAAGATATGAGTTTGGGAGATTGAAATTTATTTTGCTAACACCCCGGAAAAACTGTGATGGAAATATGGACTTTATAGAATTCTAAGACTGGTATTTATTGAAATAAACAGTAACAACTACACACACAAACTAATATTGTATAGCGTATTATATAAGTAAGGATAATTCTGGTATATTTTTAAAATCATCAATATTATCATAAATAACAACTCTAAAACTTTTATTTTTACGGTGAAAATCACAGATTATTCCTTTTTTAAAAAAATTTACATAGCGTTTAGAATCTAAGATAAAAGAATTTTAAATCCAATATATGACAACTACTATCCACGTTTTAAAAACTGACACGCTTAATTTTTTTATTTCTGAAAAGCTCCAAAAAATTATTAAAAGAGCCGCATACTGGTGTAGAGTCGCGTTTAACCATTTTTTATAACGTTATTTATTAACAGTAATTTTTTATTTTTAGAAATACATTTCGCCAAGTATTGCCATACTTTGGGACCCGGAAAAAAATATTACCATTGATAATGATTATAGAATATATGGATCTGCAATTTTAATCATTCTCACTGTGATAGTATTCATGGGAGTTCGATTTGTCAGTTTGTTTGCTCCAGTTGCTTTATTTTGTGTTGTTGTTTCAATTATAAGTGTATATATTGGAATAATCACAGCAAACTTCATTGAAAAACCAGAGTATACATATATCTTAATCCAACCGTGATACACTTTGCACACACAGTCCCAGGGTCGCATCGGAAATTTTTTTTGTTTATATGGTAATCCACATTTTGAGAATTAGAGTGTTTGAGTACCGTGGTCTGGTCTCCGATAAAATTAAAAAAATATATTTAAAATTAAAGTATTAACATACTCATATAATTAGGGTCCTAACTCATATAAAAATATAAAGCCTTTAAATTGGTCAATATCAAATGTATATTATTTATTTTTAGTATTTGCGTTCTACAAAATGGTGCTCTCATAAAACCAGAAATATATAATTTAAACATATCATTATGTACAGATGAATACATTCGAAATTATTACTGTAACCAAACTCTAGAAAATTGCAATGTATACAATCAACACCAGCCAGTTTATCGATTAAACAGTATACCTGGCTTTAAGTTAAATACAATAAAAAGTTTTTTTTAATTACAACTTTATATATCTTTATAATTTCTAGATAATTTGTACGCTACATATAGAAAAATTGATCATGTTTATACTTATGATCGTTATTTAAATTACACCATGACCAACAATGAGCTACGGGCTGATGTAACTTCGTCCTTCATTGTCTTTATTGCTCTATTTTTTCCTTCCTGTACAGGTAATATATCTTAAATACACATTTAATGTTTGGTTATAGGTATTATGGCTGGTTCCAACCGATCCGGAGATTTGGCAAACCCTCAAAACTCAATTCCACGTGGAACAATTGCTGCAGTTTTAACAACGTCATTCGTTTGTAAAATTTCCAAAATTATTCACTTAATTGATATTAGATTTATCCAGTGTTATTTTATTTGGAGCAGTTATTGAAGGTCCGTTAATGAAAGACAAGTATTAATAGCCTTGTTTATTCAAATTAATTGTATAGATTTGGTGAAAGTGTTCAAGGTGGATTGTTAGTAGCCAAATTATGTTGGCCCAACGAATGGGTAGTTTTAATAGGATCGTTTCTGTCAACCATTGGCGCCGGCTTACAGTGTTTAACAGGTAATATTATAAATTTTGATTTAACCGTTTTATAATTATTTCTAGGAGCACCGCGTTTATTGTTAGCAATATCAGATGATAATGTTATTCCGTTTCTTAAATATTTTGGAAAAAGAACAAAATCTGGCGGTCCCATTACGTCACTCATATTTACATTTTTGATAGCACTATGTGGCATCATATTTGCTAAACTTGAATATATTGCTCCAATAGTTACCATGTATTTTTTCATTTATAAAGCGGTTTTTTTTTATTCAATACTCTCATTTAAAAATTTTCAACAATATTAAAACATTGTTTGTTTTTGTTATTTAATGTAAGAATGTGTGTTAAATTTTCCGAGTTTGGGATTAGGATGAGGATACCGACTAATGAATAGTTGATCAATATACATTATCCTTATTTATATAATTTTATTCGTATTCGTATTTATATTATATGATGAATAGGTTTTTTCTCATGTGCTATTCTTTTGTAAATATTGCTTGTACGCTCCAAACTATGTTAAAATCACCAAATTGGAGACCCCGGTTCTTTTACTATCATTGGTAAATTTTATATTAAATTTATGTAATATTTAAAACGTTAGGACATTGAGTTTATTGGGAACTTTAATGTGCATGTGTATATTGATAATCTCTGTTGATTGGTATTATTTAATACCTGGCCTATTATTTGCAGCATTTATTTACAAATATGTGGAATATTACCAGTAATATTATTTTAATAGTTAATTGCTCGATTTGTATTTATTATATACATTTAGAATGAAATCATCTGCTGAGAAAGAATGGGGTGACGGCTTAAAAGGTTTAACAATCTCAGCCGCTCATTTTTCGCTTCGACAATTAGAAGATGCTCCCATACATGTTAAAAATTGGAGGTAATTTGATAGTTTAATAATATATATACATACATGTATAAGATACATAATGATTCTAAAATTAGACCTCAAGTGCTACTTCTTGTTAAGGCTGATAGTGATCCAGATACTGAAGAAAATACTAAAATATTTGCTTTTGCAAGGCAGCTTAAAGCTGGTAATTTTTTTCATTTGTAATGAATCATTCCAAATCATTTTTAGGCAAAGGGTTGATGATGGTAGCTACAGTACTTAGAGAAAATCTACAAGATTCTGGAAAATTACGCGAAACAAAAAAACAAGTAAGATGATTCGATTAATTAAGATATTTTTATTTTTTAGGAAATTAAAAAAATCGTCAAAAGAGAAAAACTTAAGGCATTTGTGGATGTTGTAATATCAAAATCGGTGGCTTTTACTATAAGAATAATGTAATTTTATTTATCTGTATGTCGCAATATGAAAAATTGTATACATGTACTCTAGGCCCTAGACCAGGGATGGGCAACATACGGCCCGAAATAATTTTTATTATAAAAATTATTTTTTAATTAAAAATTCTAAATTGTACATTATAATTACAATTCATTAAGAGATTAAAAATTTACATATTAACATTATATCGTCCTTAAATGAGAAAGACAATAAAAAAGAGAAAAGTGGACTCTGAATGCAGAATTTTATAAAAATAATGGCAATTAGAATATTATTTTATGGAACACTACAACAAACCTGTTTGTGTAATCTGCTAAGAAAATGTTGCTGTTAATAAAGTGAATAACATCAAGCAATTTTTTACACATATTTTTTATTTTACAGTTTTTTCATATATTTTTCATGATATATTTATTCATTATTACAATTTTAACATTATTTTACACTTATTCCATTTTTATTGTTTTATATTTTATTTTATGAATTAAAATTATTATAAATTAATAAAATCTGTTAGTTTTAACATAATTTTTTGAGTAAAGATATGAGGCTCACGTAATAATTTTTTTCACATTTAGCCCGCCAAGCAAATTGAGTCTGACACCCCTGTTCTAGAGCTTTAGAGATAAAATTATTATTAACGGAATTTTTGGTTCATACCAATTGGCTAAGAAAAAATAAATAATTCAAAATTTTTCAGCTTAAAGGAATTTCCGCTAACAAAAATTGCGTTAATAAGAACTTAGGCCAGTGGTGCCCAAACGTTTTCCACCATTGACCACTTGTCACAAAAAAAAATGTGTGTGGACCATATAATTTTTAAAAAAATCCCCTTAATCCTGAACACGTCATTAAGGTAATATTTTGATTTTTTTATTATATATTCCTCCTTAAATTGAAAATTTTACATTAATTTTGACATGGTAGCTTCAATGGCGTAATTAAAAAAATTATTAGTTTCAAACATACTTATGGCGAACTACCAGTGCCGAATCTACCTTATACAAGATTCTTTCACCGAGAAATCTCGACTAAATTTGTTATAAAATGGAGGCTTTAAGATACTAAATTGAGCATTACAAAAATTATTGAATATCAACTAATTTGTGTGTTAAATTTAAAATGTCAACTCAAGAGTCTTATAAAGGTGGATAGAGTTATATGACATTATAATTGGTCTACGAAATTTTTTAATGGGCTATTTTTCATTTTTGGAGTAGTTAGGTTCCGGGAACTACAATCGAACTAAGTTAAATCGTTAAATAGATTAAATTTAACGCACTTGAAAATTATTCACGTTATTCAGTAAATTTTAACTTCATTTTGATGAAATGATGTTTACGTTAACTAATAATAATAAGATATGATCGATACTTAATAATATTGTAATTTAATATTATTGTTAAAAAAAGGTTATCTTTATTTTATTTAAAATTTTTCTTGTGGACCACCTATAATTTCCTGTGACCACTTTGGGAACCACTGACTTAGGCTCTATATTAAAAGTCATTTTTGAGCGTGATTTAAGTAGATTTCTAAGGTTGAAATGTTTTATCTGCATCAGCTGAAATAACTGTACCAGAATAATTTTTATTTTATATTTTAGGATCATTAGTTATGTCATATTTATCATTTTAATGAAATAATTTTCAAAAAAAAAGATATAAATAGTAAATTGCTTTTTTGACAAATTAAATTAAATGTAAAGATTAAAATTGATGATAAAACATACTCTGCAAAAAACTGTCTTGGGATTTGTGTTTTTTATAGTGTAGGACACTTAGTTTTTAAATAAACGGTAACACACAAACATTCCATTTGATGCAAATTATTTATAGAATAAAATAATTTCCAAAATGCCTTAAAATTTACATACAAAATTGTATTATATTTTTTGTTATAAAATGATATAATAACAATAATTTTAAAATTATTTTGGATTAATTAAATTCAATGAAAAATTATAGAATTCAATCAATCGGTAATAATAACAAAGATTCTTGTTACAATTTATTGTAGGTATTGGTAGATTGAGACCAAACACGGTAGTTTTGAATTGGCCAAATAATTGGGAAAATAACATGGAGAAATGCAACTTATTCCTCAGTAAATATAAAATTAAACAAAAAGTATTTTAAATTATAGACATAATTTCTGGAGCGTATCAAAACCAATGTGCTGTATTGATACCCCGATTTGTTGAAAAATTTCCAAAAAGTACTGAAAAGTTAAATGGTACAGTTGATGTATGGTGGATAGTAGGTAAAATGGAATTATTAAGAATTTAACATGTTAAATTAGACGATGGAGGTTTACTATTATTAATCCCATTTTTACTGAAAAAACACAAAGTTTGGAAAGGATGTAGATTGCGAATATTTACCGTTGCCAGTAAAGCTTTATCGTTATTGAAATAATTTAAAAATTTAGAAATTGGAGACAATAGCATAAAAATGAAAAAAGACATTCAAACGTTTTTATATGAACTTCGAATAACAGCCCAAGTGGAAATTGTGGAAATGGTTATTTTTCATAGTTAAATTATTTATATTTATATTTTTTAATATTTTTAAATAATAGGACGCTATAAGCATTTCAGCTTATACGGTAGAGCAAACTTTGAAAATGGAAAAAAGAAGTGAACTCTTGCAAAATTTTAAAAAGAGGAAACACTCTATTGATGTATTTTATATTTTAAAAGGTTTATTCACGTAATATAGGTTCAAGAATTAGTTGATCGTTCACGAAAAGGAAAATTAAAAACAAAAAAAGACAGCATTATTAGCCTTGAAAATAAATTGGTTAATGTATCAATAGATAACGTTACACGCGAAAATCCAGACAAGGAAACATTTCAAAACTCAACATCAAAAGATACAAGTCGCGTCACATTTCAGGATAAAAAATTTAGTATAAATAAAACAGATTCTAGTCATTTCATTCCGCCCAATACTAAAAAACATAGTATATTAAAAACCTCTAAAAGCAGATTTAAAGTGAAACCTTTAAAAAATAAAAACAAAAACAGACACACAGAATCTATTGAAATGAGTTCAATAAAGTGTAATTTACTGACTCAACATGGTAGCGGAAATAATCTCAATCAGTATACCTTTTCAAATCGTCAGGATTTGAAAAAAGTTGAAAATGTGTAATTTTTAATCTTTTCTTTTTTAACATTTAAATTAATAAATAATTTATTACAATAAATTGCTAATCATATTAATAGAAATATGAGTAATCTCAAAAAAATGCATTCTGCTTCAGGGTTAAATGAAAAAATTGTTAAAAAATCTGGTGACGCTCAACTTGTAATCATCAATTTACCAACAGTTCCAAAAACACCTCATTCAAATAAAAATTGTAATTTTTTAAATTTTTTATCACTATTGCTTTTAATTAGACATGAACTTTGTGGAAGTTTTAACTGTAAATGTAAAAAGATTGGTACTCGTGCATGGGTCGGGAATGGAAGTTGTTACAATATTTACTTAATTATAAGTGTATGAAATTATTTATTATATTTAATTAAAAAATTTAAACATGTTTTATTATCAATAAAAGTTAAAAAAATTCTTCATATGGATGATTTTTATGCAGAGATTCCTTAGAAATTCCGTTAAGCTCGGAATTAATACTTGTATTCACATTTTAAAGTTTTAGATTAAGGTTAAATAATAAATAACTTATAGGGTTAGCCTTACTTATGTAAAGTAACTAAGTTGACTGTTATGTACTATGTACAAACATCACCTAGCTCTGCCGAGGGCACATTTTTATTCTACCAAAAAAATAAATTCATGTAGAAAATCTAACTTAAAAATCTTACTATTGACTATTCAATTCTTTAAAGGAGTGGTTCCCAAATTTGTATCAGGTGGAACCATCATATCACATTACTTTTTCCTTTTAAGTGAATTATTCCATCTTAATTTTTTTTAACATTTGCGTAAATAATTTTAAAAACAATTGTTATCCCATTTTTTAAATTAATTAAAAAATAAATAAATACATGTATACTAAACTGACAAAACTAAAATATATAATATATTTTTTTTAATTAAATTTCAGTTACTGACCTAATAATATTAGAGTAATATTAAAAGACAACTAATGCATTTTAAATTCAATATCACTCATTACAACACAAAAATATTTAATTTTATAAAAAATGGTTTTATTATGGGGGAAAAAAACCTAATTTATTGACCGAAACCAAAATTCACATAATTTCTTTACTTGAGCACTCGTCGCATACACAGAAGGAAATATCAGCTATTTGTAGTGTTTCTAGTAGTCAAAAAATATAAATTTATATGCTGAGTCTAACAGAGCAAAAAAATGTGGCGTAAAATCGTAAAATCACAAAATTCAAAAATTGTGCAAAAATATAAAATTGGGTATGCCAAGGCGAATTAAGGCTTGCATTGGTTAAAAAGGTGGTATTACCAGATACTAATTATATATTTGTTAATTAAATTGACTTTATTTATGATTTTTGTTATTTTAAATACTAATAATTAAAATTTAATCAGAATTTATAATAATTTTTCCTATAATAATTTATATTAATCTTTTATATAAGTTAGGACTACGTGATTTTTGTTTGTGTGTGTGTGTGTTCCACTTTATTGAAATAACTACCACTCTTAGAATTTTTTAAAGATCACATTTCAATTACAGTTTTTTCCGAGACGTATAATAAGATAAATTTCAATGTTCAAATTTCACATCTTACAAATAAAAAACACCAGTTGTCCCTCTTTTTTAAAATCAAACGAGTTGGAAAATTTTAAAAAATTGTCCCTCTTTTTGAAAATCAAACGAGTTGGAGAATTTAAAAAAATATATATCCCAATTGTCTTTTTTTTGAAAATCAAACGAGTTCGAGAATTTAAAAAAATATATACGCTGATACGGATTTTAAAATCATAAACATTATCATAAATTTAAATTTAAAAAAATTATATCTTCAGGGCCGAAACCACAAATTACCCTTCTTTTTTTAATGAAAACAGCCCTAGAATTTCACAAAATTTACAGGTTGTACAGTTGTATCCTGTTAACACACATACAAAATTTCAATCCGAATAAGTGACAACTTCACGGTCAAAAAAACATTTTAGTATTCATATATTTTTTTTTCGAATTATTTTATTAAAATAAAAAATTTGAAATAATTAACGGTCCTTAAAATTAAAAAAAAGATTATTCTAATAGAACTTATTCCAGTTAATATAAATACAAAATTTCAATCCGAGAAATCTACGCATTCCCGGTGAAAAATAATTTTTAATATATTATCAACCAATATTTTTCAAATATTTTCATTAAAATCAAAAATGGAAAATATAAATATTGATCCTACAATTTCAAAAAAATTTTGTATTGAACCTCTACACATTTTCAATAAAGACATATGGGTGAAAATCTATATAATTCATTCCTTCGGAATTTTTTTCATTGTTACGCAATTTTTAAATTTCAAATTTTTATTTTCAAAACATTTTTCTTAAAACATTCAAATTTAAATAAGAAACTAAACAACGAAACTAAAAAACTTTGTCAATATCATTTTTATATTACAATACTTTGCAATAATGGTAAAATTCAACTGAAATGTTTATAAATTGAAGATTCAGGTAATTATTGATACACAATTGGTATTTTTAAGTATTTTTTTAAATTTGTACTGAATATATGTCATCACATTGAAAATGACAAAATAGGTTTATATAATTTGATTTTTTCTGGAATTTATGCTATTTATGACAATTTTTAGGATTGGACTGTTTTTATTTTATTTTTAATATTATACACAGGTTCTGTCTAATAAATTCAAAATAATAAAATAACAATTGTTTTTAAAATTCTTTACGCAAATTTTAACAAACAAAAAATTAAGATAGAATAATTCACTTTTAAGTAAAAAGTAATGTGATATGATGGTTCCACCTGAAACAAATTTGATAATCACTCTTTTAAAGGATTGATAATAGTTAATAGTGGATTTTTAAGTTAGATTTTCAACATGAATTTATTTTTTTGGTATAATAAAAATGTACCATCGGCAGAGCTAGGTGCTGTTTGTACGTAGTACATTACAGTCAACCTAATACTGTATATTAATTAGATATGATTGAGAAATACCACATTGTTAATCATTTTAAAACGTAGCCCAGAATTTACGTTTTTTTAAATTTTTAAAAATGATAATAGGGTTTTTACCCTGAAGAACTCAATTTCTGAAAATGAAATTCCGATAAACCCTCACTCTAAATTCTGCCACTTTTAATTGTTTGATTAAACGGTAACACAAAAATACATTCAATGTTATATAAGAAAATGGTAAATTGTAATTTGCAATTCTGTGTATACAAAAATGCATAAAAACACAAAAAGTCACCATATACCAAAAATATTTATATTTTGTATAAATTAGCAGTCAATGTTTCAATGATTTACTTTTGAAATTGTTAATTTATGACTACTTTAAGTATTATTGAATTTCAGTTGAAATTTATCAAATATAGTAATTACATTTGGGTGATTTATCAATAAACGTTTAATATTTATTTATTTATGTGAAATGTATCTTTGTTCTCATTAGGCAATATATTCGAAATTTAGTTCATTTCAAATTTGTATAAGTAAATTTTTAAAATTATAAAATTAAAATCAATATCTTAATTATGAAGTTATATGTTGTAATTTAGACCTATTAATAACTCAAATTATATATACTAATTGCACAATATGTATTGCATTCTAGATGTATTATTATCAAAAATATCTTTAAAATACATTCTTTATTATTAAAGGTTGTACATTTAAACTATATTAAGACTTTAATTTAAGTTTAATATCATTTAATACCACAAAACATTAATAATATATAAAATAAATTGGCATTTATTTGACCCGCATAATTCGATAATATGGGCTATTCAAAATGAATAAACTCTATTTTAACATATTGTAATAGTCTAACCAAGCGGTTATCAGTCCATTTTAAATAAAATAAAATAAAAATGGAGTATGCAATAAAACCAATAAATTAACAAAATAAAATAATGGTAAGTATGCTATGAAATAGGAGATGAAGCAAATAAATAAATGTGGTATCTATAAAAGACTGTACTACTACTTGTACATTAGGGTGTCCACTTTTGACATTTTTGTTTGAATTAGAAAAAGTATTTTTTACTGAACATTGGAAATGTAATTTAGAACATAAATATCCAAGACAAAATTCCAAAGTCTGTAATTTATTCCACCTTAAAATTTTTAAACTTTTTAAAAAAATTAACTTTATTTAAATTTATTAATTAAAATTATTAAATCTAGACAACAGTTTTAACTCCAATTTTTCATCTGTTCGAACTTTTGATCTTATAATTTTTATTTGGGCAAGAGCCCGATATTTCGTTCGTATAAATTATTTTCATGGGTTTTAACTTTACATTCCAATGTCGTTTTAGACATTGACTAGCGGTAATATATTTTCCATTTAAATAATTCGAAAGTTCACCCCAATCGGCGATTTTGGAATATCTAATATTAGTGTTAAGATAATTTTCGAAATATAAAATAATATTAATAATTACCTACAATTGAATAAGCATTTTACCAAATTTGAATAAATAAAATCACATGCCTAGACCATCTTAGCGTCTCTCATTCCTAAGAATTATACTTTAATAGCCTATTTTTCTTTCCAGTATTGGCATACGTTGTATCACATAATCATTTTGATTCTATGTACTCTTCAGATATTTCAATTATGGCCTCATGCATAATTTTACCTTTTCCATTTACTAATGTTTTAATAGAAATACAAAGGGATAATCCTTTATCTATATTACTTGACACACATACAACAAAACGCTCCACATATTTATTCAAGTTTTGATAACTTGGGGTTCTTTTTACGTCAAAATATAGACATAAATCACCTTTAAATAATGTTAACATATTTTTAATTTTAGGCTTTATCATATTTAATTCTTTAAATGGTGCCTTGAAAATGCCACTTTTAGATGGTACATCTATTTCAGTTCGAATTGAAATTATTTTCTTGACTTTACGAACGGAAACATTTGTAGATAATGAGGCTTTAGCTAACTTCTCACATTTTATTGATTTATTTGTGGAAACTTTATGGAGAGGACAATAATTTTCATCGGAAGAATTTTTTATAATGGTTGTTGAGATTGTAAATTGGATATGCAAAAACTACTGATCCACTTTCTCCATGAAAATCAATTTGCATTTGAAGAAAATTTTCATCTTCGCCAATTTTTATTTTTTTATCTTTTATCATTAATATGTTATCCCAATTTTGTTCAAATTTTTGATGGTAGTTCGGATTTTTTAGATAGAGCGCATACTTGTTCATTAAATCTCTAATTTTGACTTTTACCAATCCTAATGGAATCGATCCCGAGTGCACTTTATTTATAAATAATAAAGTTCTATTGCAGTTCTATCACAGTAATAAGATTTTTGTTGTGAGTTATTTTCCATTTCTAAAAAATGATATCTTCCCATTACTTTTTTATAGTAGGTTATCTCAATAAATTACTAAGCGGTTCATTAACCACTACTCCATAAGGACGCATCCACCTCATACTTTTTTTGAATAATTTATTTTTAGATCTCGACATTTCAATTTTATATTATTAATTTATTAATTATAAGATTAATAAATAAATAAATAAAATATTATATTAAAATAGTGTAATAAAGTATAGTTCACATTTTAAAAATAAAAATATCATTAGTGTTTTTAATTTCAATTAAATGAATTACTTTTCACATATTCGTGATCAGTGCATAAAAACACATTTATATGCAAATATACTTTTCGATCTTTAAAAAAGTGGAGACCCTATTGTACATGTAGTTATTATTTAACAATTTATGGAATTAGATTCTTATAATAGTCTGGGATGGACTGATTAAATAGAGCAAATGACCTAGTAAATAACAAACATGTGTGAAAATCTAGTCAACTACATGTACATGATGAATCAGATCATAATTATTACGTTAAATTAGACTTATTTCTCGGTAACGCAAGTCGGATTATTATATCTCAGTAATAATTATATTCAAAAGGAAAAAAAAGACACTAATTCTTAAAAGGTAAAATAATTAATTAATTAAATTTAATTAACTAGAATATTTTTTTGTTCAAAAGTTAATAAGTATTGAAATGAATACATACTAAATAAAAACACAATTACCTATTTGAAAATAAGCAAAACATTTAAAGTTTATTCAACTATTTCCGATTATACTGGAAAATTGCGTACGCTCTAAAGTCATCCAATTTCAATATTTTTACACCACACGAATTTTTCCAGGTAATTTATACTCTTTTTACAAATTCTTTACGTAAATGACAAGATGATTGTCACTGAGTTTCAATTCATCTTTAAATTTAAATTTTTTTTGAAAAATAAATTTCTTGTTGGATTGATTTCTTGTACAAGTTACATTAATCAAACAATCCAAATTAAATAACCCATATTGATATCAATTTCTCAATTTAACATTTGTTTTAAATATTATCAATTGCACTTTAAAATTAAAATAAACAAACAAAACCCGTCTATAAATTGACAGTTGCTCGGATCAGCGTAAATCTGCTTAATACAAACAACAGTGTACCATTAATTGCTGTTTAAACAATTACTTTTAATCAAGCACGACTTTTTGTTATACTTAATTTAACACTGCAATACGTCAATACTTGGCTTTGTAGCCACACTCAAAACACTAATTGCACATTTCCGCGTTTGCCTAGTTATCTATCACTATTTACATCTTATTGACCGATTTATTTTTTGATCCATTTTCATTTTTTCATTTAGAACTACCAATTTATCTTCAAATTTGAAATGAATTTGTTTTGTACAATTTTGCTGATATTTATCTACCAAATTAAATCTATAGTCAAACCCAATAGTACTTTTGGTTTTTAGTGTATAATTTTGTAATTTTCTAGTTTTATCTAGGGAATCAATTTCTTGTGATACAGACATGGACTGTCCGCGTCAATCAAAATGTCAACATTACCTCATTGGGTGCCCGAGAGGAATATGCATTGCATGTATTTTTATAATAATATATACGCAATGAAATCTTATTTAAATTATATATGCCTATTAAATTAATTAAATTAATTTTAATTTCAATTCAATTAAAAGAATAATTTATAAAAATTCCCTCCACAATTGGACAATTCCGTAGTTTGCCATAAATTTTTTCATAAATTTAAGAAAGGTTTTCTAATAAAACTCGAATTTAAGTAAAAATAGTTGGATTTAAGTAGACACCCAAATTAAATCTACCTTAATTTCCACTACTATTATATTTTTATTTTGTATTTTTAAATATTTGAAATGTCAATTTATCAATACTTTAATGTCAGTCAAACTAATTGCAAATATATCAATTATTACATATTAATCGATATTTTAAAATTTAGAAATGTTTTAATAAATAAAATTTACTATTACTACTTAAAAAGTATAAAAAAATTTGCAATTTAAAATTTAAAATAAAACTTAATGCATTATACATTTTACCTTTTCATTGGAAAATTTTCATAATTTTTATCATGACCTTACTTACCTTGAAAATCATCAATATTGATTAATTTAATGTTAAATGTTGATGTTTATGTTAAAGTTTAATTTTTTATTTAATTTTTAAAAGCATGTAAAAAATTTGAATTAAATATTAAATCAATATAATTGTAAATTAAATTAAATAAAATGTTAATTCTGAGTTGAAATAGACACAATAATAAGTTAGTAAAAATAATTTTTACAAATAGCTCAGTGTTGGCCAACCTTTGTGCTAGGCCATACATCAAAAAATGATCGTTAGGTTATTTTTTTGGGCTGATATAAAAGTTGAATCAAAAAATTATAATTATTACATTATTAATTGAGTGACTATTTTTTACTAAAAATTATAATTTACTAATAAATTACAATCGAAAGCTTTTATTGTCGAAAGTCGAGCTAATTATAATATTTATTTTATAGAATTAATGATAATTATATGTATCACTGAGTCTGACGATTATTACAGATTTTCTTAATATTAGGTATGACACATAAGAATTCTTTACTTGTATAAAATGAAATGTCTATGTGTGTTACCGTTAGATTAAAAAATTAAAAAAACACCAGTTTCTATACAGTTAATCGAGAGTCATGTTTTATCGCAAATTTTAATTTCAGAAATTAAGTTTTTCAGGATAAAATACTGAAATTATTTTTTTTTATTTATTTTATGTATCAATAATTAACCGTATCTTCACTTTATAAACATTTTAGTCAAATTTTACCAAATTTGTTTGGAAAATAAAAATTTGAAATTTAAAAATTGCGTAGCAATAAAAAAAATTCCGAAGGAATGAATTATATAGATTTTCACCCATATTTCTTTATTGGAAATGTGTAGATTTCTCGCGTTGAACTTATGTATTTATATCAACTGGAATAAGTTCTATTAGAATAATTTTTTTTTTTAATTTTCGGACCGTTATTATTTAACATTTTTTGTTTTAATAAAATATTTAGGAAAAAAAATATATGAATACTAAAATGCTTTTTTAACCGTGAAGTCGTCACTTATTCGGATTGAAATTTTTTATGTGTGTTAACAGGATACAACTGTACCACCTGTAAATTTTTTGAAATTCTAGGGCTGTTTTCAAAAAAAAAAAGTTTTGGCTTTGAAGATATATTTTGTAAATTTAAATTTATGATAATTTTCATGATTTTAAAGTCCGCATCAGCTTATATATCTTTTTAAATTCTTCAACTCGTTTGATTTTCAAAAAGAGGGACAACTGGGGTTTTTGACACGTAAGATGTGAAATTGGTAGGTTCAAATTTATCTTACTATACGTCCCAGAAAAAACTTAATTGAAATGTGGACTTTATAAAATTCGTAGACGGGTAGTTATTTAAATAAAGCTGAACACACACACAAACATAAATTGCGTAGCATATTATATAAGTTAGGATATCTTATAAAATCATGAGCATTATCATAAATCACAACCTCATTAACTTAAAACCAATTAAAAAGTCGATCCTAAACAGATCTAATTACTGTTTGACGAATTACATAACAGCCAAGCTAGTATTGTAAAAAATTAACATTAAATTAATCTAAAGTTTTTATAATTCCAGTAAATCCGCAAAATTTTCCTAGCCCCAAGATTAGGAAACATTATACTAGCTTGTTAGTTTTTCACGCAGTACTATTTAGTAGCTGAATGTATTTATTGCGGAATTAGTTCAATTTATTTTTTCAAGTAATTCGAATTGATTGCTTTGATTAGAAAAAATCAAATTAAAATACTAAAATTAAAAAAAATTAACTGAAACTACAATTGGAAAAACATTTGGTATAGATCTATTTGTATATTCTGATTAATATTGATTTGAGGTTTAATTAAATTAATTTTTGCAGAATTTTTTCATTTACAAGCCAAAATTATATAAAAGTTAAATTGTAAATTAAAGAATTTGCAAAATATTTGGTAATAGAATATTGAAGGGCACGGTCGGGTAAGAATCAGATGCCACCGGGATGTGTAGGCTTTAATGTAGTAATCGGCAACCTTTTGCATCTCGGACCACTTTTTTATATGAAAACATTATATGGGCCCCGTTTTTGAAAATTTACAGGATAGATTTCAATTTTAACTGGAGAGAAAAGGGTCTAGTATATTAAATAAAATAAAATCCGGGACGATCTGAAAAATCAGTATTAAAATGATTATATTGAGCCAACTATTGTAGAAAAAATTTAAAACGGTGTTTTAAAGTTGAAAATTTTAATAATAAATAATTTGCAAATTTACTTAAAGGACTACGATCATTATTCTGTGGGCTAATGTGGGATATTTGATACAATAACATATACGATGACTATACTGATGAATATATACAAAATGATAATTTCTTGATTTAGTAACGGATTTTTGTCACGGATGCGAGGAAATTATATATTGTGAAGATTGTAAATGCAATTACCCAAAACGTAAAATAGCTGAAAATATATGTATTTCAATGAGGTATCGTTTGTTGGGAGAACGATGTGGTTCTAAACAAATTTGTCTACAAAAACATGGTAATAAAATGAAATAATTTACATTAATTTAGAAAACGTTTATTCGATATCAAACACAGATTGTAATGAGAATGGGATATGTATATGTTTACCTCATTATAATGAAATCAATGGAGGGTGCTACAAAGGTATTTAAAATTTATATTATATTTTTAAATACGATTATTCTAATTACAGTCAAACCTCAGTTTAACGAAACCAACGTTCCCTAAATGTAACGTTCGTTAAAAAAGTAAATAAACAAGCATATTATTTTATTTGTAAAAAAAATAATGGTTTTTGATTTATTCTTTACTATTGTATGTTACCATTTGTAATCCAAAATTGCAGTCAAAAAATATTATTATACTTGACAACACGAATTCAAGTTCCTATATTCGACGAATAGTCTTTGATTGAATGGTTGCCCATATTTTGTTGCCCGGGTGTTAACAATACAGTGTCCGTCAAAAGTTTTTTCAGTGTCACACTACAGAAGCAAAATGCAGACTTATCAGTTGCTGCGACCCTATGAGCAATTTTCAATACTTTTATAATAAAAACAAGGTTGACTGTTATGCACTACGTACAAACAGCACCTAGCTCTGCCGATGGCACATTTTTATTCTACTAAAAAAGTAAATTCATGTTGAAAATATAACTTAAAATCCTACTATTCACTATTATAAATCTTTTAAAGGAGTAGTTCCCAAAATTGTTTCAGATGGAACCATCATATTACATTACTTTTTACTTTAAAGTGAATTATTCCATCTTAATTTTTTGTTTGTTAAAATTTGCGTAAAGAATTTTAAAAACGATTGTTATCCCATTTTTTGAATTTATTAGACAGAAAGTGTGTATAATATTAAAAATAAAGTAAAAACTGTCGAATCCTAAAAATTGTTATAAATAGCATAAATTCCAGAAAAAATAAAAACCTATTTTGTCAATTTTTTCTAAATGACATTTTCGATATAATCTCACAAGAAAAACTGTCTTAGAAATTGGTGTTGTTCAAAACCTTCCCAAATTACTTTATACGAATAGGTATTATAATATAATTATTTGTAGAAAAAACTCAACAATGTGAAACACACAATGAATGTGATTCTGGATTTTTATGTGACAACAATGAATGTACGTGTCCCTACAAAATAATATACCAACAATTAAAAATTATGTGCGTTTTAAATGAAGGTAATTTATTAAATTGTAAATTTAAAAACTTTACAATTTTAGTAACCACAATTAAAAAACAGGGAGAAAAGTGTCATATAGACTCTGAAATGTGCACAGAAAAATTTACATGTGTATCTTGTTCTAAACCCAATGATTTTCGATGCGTAGAATGTAAAAATACATAAAGTACACATTAAAATTGAAAATAATTTAGATAAACAAGATATGAATTCACAATCCTACCGAGGAAAATATAAAAAAATATTTTTTTATGTATTGATATTTATACCAATAATTATAGCTGCAATTTTATTAATATTGATAAAATTATTTCCATTCAAGTATTATTTTAAACAGAAAAAATTATCAAACGTAAATCACTATGAAAAAGAAAACGAAATTCATGACTCGTGAATATAAATTACCAAAAAATGTATATTTTTGAATAAAATGTTTAAAAACTATTTTAAATTTTTATTGGTATTTTTTGTGGTATATTGAAAATGCTGTTGTTTTTTGATTTAAAAAAGGTATATGAAAGGTATATATCTGTAACTCCTTTCATAGTTTCTTCGTTTTCGATATCTGGATCCAGAAAGAAGAATATAGGTAAATCAACCTAAACAGTTAAATATTAATGAAATAATGTAAATTTATAATCGTAAATCATGATATATTAATTACCTCTTCGTGAGCATTGAGCAATTGATCTTCAAAACAAAAGCACTAAAATTACAATCATAAATACTACATTAAATCAAACCCGTGTAAAGATATATGTCCCTAGGAAATAAAAAATATCCATTATCAAAATATTAAATTAGTACAATTTTATTACACTACAGGTCTGGTCCTGATACACGCTCTTTAAGCGCAATTTTGGATTAATAGCAACTTAAGTTTACATTCAATTTAACATTAACATTAAATCGTACTTGGATTTTATTAAAATGCAATCCGGCAGATGAAGGGTGGACAGAATAGGTAGAAATTCCAATAATTGGTTCATCCGAAGGATTCTTAGCTTTATAAAATGCTAATGCAGTCTCCCCTGCGGCAACCTAAATATTAACATGCACCAAGAAAGATTAATAAATTTAAATAAAAGAATACCTTAACAGTTTTTTGAGCAGGACGAAAATTCCAGGCCATATTGGAATAAACATCAGCATAAAAATGAACAGTATAAACTTTTTTGGATTTTAAATGACCAGAATTTTTAAGCTTATCAACTAGACCAGGTTTTTTCTTTTTTTGAAAATTGGCAGCATCAGCCACTTGTCCACCGGCTCCAATGCTCTGCTAATTAAGGAAAAATAATAAAATAAACATACTTTACAAAATCTTTGATATAAGGGAACACCAGCATAAGCAAACCCCAGCATGAATATGGAAATGGTCAAAC
This sequence comes from Intoshia linei, assembly GCA_001642005.1. Classification (NCBI taxonomy): domain Eukaryota; kingdom Metazoa; phylum Orthonectida; family Rhopaluridae; genus Intoshia; species Intoshia linei. Next base: position 32,857 of record LWCA01000072.1, on the reverse strand, counting down.
ACCAATTTGTCACAATTTTCCGGTATAACATTCTTGAATCAGCCTTTTTGTCAGTTTTAGCATAATTATGCTTTGAATTTCCACTTTTCCATCTATTTTTATTCAATCGTGAGCTAAATTTTATTAAATTTCTAAAAATACTAAACATTCAATAAATTTAAAGTCTTCTTAAAATTTAACCTAAATGTTTAAAAGCACCAAATTAATTCACGTAATTTAAAATTACAAGTTACAAGTGTATTTAAATCTACATAAATATTTTAGACGAGGCACATTTTAAAATTTGCGTCAAAAGCTAAATATCAACGTATTTGTTGGGCTAACAAATCAAGTGCGTTTGATGTCAATGTGTCTAATGAAGCTAAAAATTTTGAAATACCTACTCCTCCGTTTGCATCTAATCAAACTGAATTTATTAACTTTGAACCAGTTGCAGATACCTTTTCAAATTCTTTGTATGATTACGGTTTTGGATGTAGTTACACGCCCGTAGGTTGGATTCAAATATTTTTGGAAAATGTTCACAACTTGGATTTACCTTGGTGGGCTACTGCCGTCGCTTTAGGAGTATTTATTAGGTCTGTTACACTACCGATTAATATAATGGCACGGAAATACACTGCTCAGTTTTCCAATGATATTCCAAGGCTAATGAAGGTTCAACAGAGAATGAAAACAGCCATGAATTCGAGAAATCCTAATGATTGTACTATTTAAAATTTCATTTGGTATTATTTTTAGTAAGTATAGTCGCTATGGAAATGAAGGATTTGGAAAAGGTACGAAAGAATGCATTTAAATCAATGTTACCTCCAATTATTCAGGTATGTCAGTTTAAACATTCATTTTTTAATTTAAAAGAATTTAACGGTTAATAGACGTAACAAAATTATTATGACTTTACTGTGTTAAGATCTTGTACAGAGGTGGGGAAAGTGCGGCCTTCTGAACAATTTGAATTATTTTATTTTTAAAATATTAATTTTTGGTAAAATGGGATTAATCAGAAAAATATTGGTAAAAGCGGTGTTACTCCTTAAGGGTATGTAATTTAGGTTGTTTCTTTTGGGATCAAATAGAGGGATTTTTGATCTATGAGTTTGGGTAAAATGGGATTATTCAAAAAAATATTGGTAAAATGAGATTTTTCCTGAAGGCTTGGTAAAATTTTGGTTTTTTCTTAGATTTTAAATTGAATAAAATATGCTATAAATTTATCATTCATTGGGATGACCAGTCACCCCAATGAGAAGAACTGCTGTAGTAGTCAGCAGAACCGTATTTGAGAACCACTGATCTGAAGTGAGAACTTTAAAATTTAATAATAAATCTAATTATTCAACCTAGGGTGCGTTTGAAAAAGTTTTAGTGTATTTGAAATTTTTGCATCATTTACTTATATAAAATTGAATGTTTGTGTTACGGTTTAATTAAAAAATTAAAACTGCTAAAATTTTAAAAATTTAATTTTTAGTACAGTTTTTCATTATGTCTAATCATTGATTTTATCGCAAATTTCATTTTCAGAAATTGTCTTTCAGGGTCAAAAAGTCAAATTACATTTTTTTTTAAAAAAATCTTAGAAGTTTATAAAACAATAAAAAAAGTTTATGGGATCGTTTGTCAAAGCATAATAATTATTATTATAAATCTAAACCTCTAAAATATACATTTCATACCATTAAAACCTCAGATTAACATTTTTTTAATGATTTCAATTTCACAAAGTTACGCGTTTATCATATTTGTTGGTTATAAATCATCGTGTTTGTTTGGGTGCATGGAGTTTTATTTTGCAAATAGATCAGTGGAGTCAATTATGCGGCCCGCGTTATAATAAAAATTTTTATGATTTATAACAATTTAATTACACATATTTCTTATTTTACAGTTTTTTCATATATTTTTCATGATTTATTGTTTCATTACAATTTTAATATTATTTTGACACTTATTTTATTTTATTGTTTTATATTTCATTTTATCAATTAAAATTATTACAAATTAATTAAGTCTGTTAGTTTTAACATAATTTTTTGAGTTAAGATTTTTTTGTACGGCCCGCGTAATAAGTTGATTTATATTTGGCCCGCCAAGCAAATTGAGTCTGACACCCCTAATCTATATGGATATAATTGTTTAGTTGAATAAAGTTTCTATATAAAAATTTATTTTTTTTATAAAAATGGTTAATGTTCATTAGGTAAGAGTCGAACCTACCCAGCTCAATGCAATCCGAAAATGAAAAATAGGCCCCTAAAAATTTTTGTTCGAAAACGATGCTTTGTGTGATATTGCCCTAGCCACTCTTCTAAGGATCTCGACTTTACATTTTAAATATAACACTAAATAGTTATGATGACCAATAATATAATTTTTTAAAGCTAAATTTGAAAAAATGAAGCCCAATTTCTTCGAATATTTATGTATTCAATTGAATTTATGGTTTTATCAACAGTTTTTAACTTTCCAGTCTTTTGGTAGGAAAAACGACTTCATTACATTACACTACCAAATCAAAAAAAATTTTTCCATACCACTATAATTATGTAACATTATTTTTAATTCATCCGACCAAATAACGGTTTTTCAAAATTCGTTGGGTTTTTCAATAAAGGATAAAAATAGTTTTTTTCGCTTAAACCTATGATTTTCGGAAATATTAGGTGACTTTATTGGAGAAACATATATTAAATCCAATTGAGTATAATATCTCCGAACGCTTTTTGGAGAAAGATCAATATTTAAATGTTTTTACCTGATTACATATTTTAACGGAATTGGTTTTTAGTCCCTGCCAATATTATAGAGTATTTGGAGGATAATTGCAAAGTTAATTTTGAATATCTACGGGAATAATATTGACGGGTCAGTTAACCGCCTTTCTCATATTTTTTTACGACTACGAGGTAATAATTCAGATTATTAGATATTTCCGTTTGTGTCGTTCCTGCAACCCACATGCCAATGACTCTTTCCTAGTTTATTTTAGAGTATTGATTTAGAGTCATGTCAAGAGTATTTTTAAATGATAATATTTAATTTTTATGATCGATAAATGAACTTTCACTTTTTTTAAGCAAATCATATGGTTTTGCCCAATTACATAGAATATTATTGACTCAATGTTGAAAATAAATATGGCCTATACCTAAACTTCTGAGCAGCTTCATTAACTGTTTTCTGTTATATTAATTAAAAATTTCATTATAAGTTATTTCAAACTTTCCCTTTTTGTTGTCCGCAATACATGTAATGTATACAATACAAATATATTTTTAAAATTATCATAATTTTATTAATTTTAGACGCCTTTATTTTTTTCAAGTTTTTTTTCCATTAGAAGTATTACATCAGCCAACTTACCAATTCTAGAGTAATTTTATATTTATTATTATATGGATGTGATGATAAGATAAAAAGGATTACTTTTTTAATTTGTTTATTGTCGAAAACTGAAAACTCAAATTTTTGAAATTAATTGACTTTTCAAAGTTTCAATTGTGCATTTAAAGATGTATTATTTAAATATGCGTATTATTTTAGTGAAAAGATTGGATGGTTGACTTCATTAAACTTGGCGGACCCATATTACATTTTACCAACATTAACTTCATTGTCGATTTTGATTTGTTTGGAACTGGGTACAGAAAGTACAAAAGTATCCCAAATAACAAATAATATGAAATGGTTTTTGCGAACTATGCCATTTATTTCATTTATATTTATTTGCAAATTTCCAGCGGTATTCATTTTTTATGTATCATGAAATTAAAACTACATAAATCACATAATATTAAACGGAAATTGTAGTTATGCTTCTAGATCAGGGGTGCACAACGTGTGGCCGTGAGAGCGTTTATGTGCGGCCGTGGGCAATACATTTGATCATAATGCAATATATCATTTTACTTCAAATTTAAAAGTTAAAATGAAATTTTATTCAAGGTCTATTTAAAATATTTTAATCATAAAGTTACATTCTGGACTTTGCCCCAGTTTCTCAAATGTTAGCGAAAGGCACACAAAAACAAGGCAGTCACTGATTTTTTTTTTTATTATGTCATTATTAATATTTACATATTTTTTTATGTCTTCCATTCTAATGTGTGAACAAATCGATATTTAATGGAATTTTTTTCTATTGTCCAATTATTATTAATTATTCACCCAAAAAGTAATAATTAATGTTTTTTAAGTTATTAAATTATTAATATAATATTATTAAATTATTTAAATTATTAGTAAAAGGAGATTTTTCAAATTTTTTTTAAATTAGGTTTTTTCTAATGGAATTAGTCAGAAGAATTATTGATCTAAAAATTTGGTAAAAGTGGATTTTTAAAAAAAATATTGGTAAAAAGGGATTTCTTCCTTTAGGATTGGTAAAATTGTAAATTAGCCTACAATTATCTAAATTTTCATATTCACACTCTTTGAGTGACCAGTCACCCCCATGAGAAGCACTGCATTAATCCTACTATTGCTATTTATTCCGATTCAGTTAAATGACAAATATGGTGTTAATTTATATGAGTGAACTAAGGATTAATTTTAATTAAAACTGACTCATTAAAATATAAAGAAAACTATTTTATTAGACCTAAAATTTAGGTCCAGAGTAAACTTTCTTAATGTCGAAGTAAATTTTGTGCGGTCGTAGTATCAATGAGAAAAGTAGCATTGTGGCTGAATTGGTGGAAAGGTTGTGCACCCCTGTTCTAGATTGACTGTATCAGTCTTATTTTTAAGTATCGGGTTAATTTACAAAACATTGATTCGTTTTAATTTTTGTTAAAATTTTCATTTCCGATATCTAATGTTTTAAATTAAAATATAAAATTAAGATGTTGGGAATTTATTGGCTGTCATCAAATTGTATGGCGATTATATTCACTTTGTTGCTCAAAAACGAAAAAATACAATCAATGCTAAAAATTGTAAAACCATTACCTATGCACAAATTTAATCAAAGCAAGACTGGAATATCAACTCCAAATTTTATAGATAGTTTAAAAGAAAGTATGATAAAAAGTATTGAATTTAATTAAAATTTCCTATAGATTACTATCAAGCCAAAAGTGCGGCGAGAAATTTCGATAAATATAAATACAATGAAATGCAATTCCGAAAAGCGTCCACTTCTGCACCAGTAGAAAATTTCGATTATAACCAGGTTATTAGCAAAATTAAAGATACTAAAAAAAAAATATAGTTTTTTGTAATTAAATTTTCTATTCATAAATTTGTTAATACTTAATTTAACAACGGATGTGTTGCCTTGTGATTATTGATTGCAAGCAGACAAATTTAAATTTGACTATGATCTCAATTGTTATAGAAACATACTATAACTCTATAGTAACCTAATCTGAGAAGTTTATTTGTATTTATTATCACACGAGCATTCAAGGTAAATTAAAAATATAATTTGTTTGTAAAACTAATTGCAAAATATCAACAAAAAATTCTGTAATTATATAAATTTATATTTTTTATTGCATAGAATCAAATGTCAAGTGTAATAGTGCGTCTACAAAACCTAGCTTATTATGCTACTGCCGGAGATGTACGAAATTTTTTTAGAGGAATGAATATACCGGATGGTGGTGTTCATATTGGAATTGATGGAGATACTTTTATACGATTTTCTACTGAAGACGACGCACGTCGAGCAATGATGTTGCATGGAGATACTTTATGCAATCAAAAAATTTCATTATCATTAAGCAATGCCAACGAAATGGGTGAAATTTTTACTCTTAAGCCTTCTTTTACGCAAACTCAGCCTATCAATAATTTTATACCCGCTCAGCAGCCAATGAATCAACCTATCATGACTCAAAATCACTCTGGTTTGAATATTAATCCTCCAAATTTAAATCTTATTCCTCAAAACTTAAATAACAATCCAATGGTAGTCCCTATACAGCCTATTGGAAATTATAACATTTACCCTACATCAGATAGTGGTTTTAACAATAATGGCAAAGTCATAAGTCACATGTTGCAACAAATGAACCCAAAACAAATTGAATTAATAAAAAATGCTCTTTTGGATGTACAAAACACGTCTAACAGTTCTATTCCGATTATAAACAATGGTAGGAGAACTGAAGAATATACCAAACCAAATTTGTCCACACAATCGGATTCTTTTTATAGAGCTAAACGGCAATCCCCTCTCAATGATTATTCAGATTTTGTTTATAAAGAACATAAAAAAATGGATGTTAAACTAAACGAAACGTCTTATACGGAGAGGCGACGTTCTAGGGACAGAAAATACTCTAGAGAACGATCTCGTCGAAATGAATCAGACTACGATCGACATAGATTCAAATACTCTCCGAGACGATCACCTGGTAGAGTACGAACGACATCAAAGAGAGGAATTGAACCTAATCACGAATCTTCAAGGCATCGACCAATCAAATCAAGACATGTTTCTCCAGTGGGGCGTAACGATGAACGCGAATATGCACCTCCTAAATACAATGATGTTCGAAGAACTTCTCCGCGTAGGTCTAATGGCAATGAGGAGAGATCTCAAAGGGGAAAACGTGTATCCATGTCTAGATCTGTAAATATCTCACCGGGTTTGTCACCAAAAAGAGAATTCAAATATACATCGAAATCTTCAAAATTTGACAATATTAACGATGCCTTTAATATCCCCGAGGTAAAAGGGAGTTCTTTTATGAAAACATTTAAGGACCCCAAATTGACAATGGAATTTATAAACTTTTTGAAAGAAAAAAAAATCCAGGAAAATATAGAAAAAGCCAATAAATCTTATAGAAGAGATTCCGATCAACGCAATTTTAGGTCGTTTGGTGCCAAAAATGTACCCACGTCTCGAAAAGTTTTTGAATCAAAATATATTCTAGCTGAAAATATTCCCCGATGTCCTTCTTATAAACTCATACGTAAATTTTTTGGAATGTCGGTTATTGTTAGTGGTGGTATTAAATTAATTCCGTGTAGTGATTCAAAGTATTCGTCATGTTATATTAAATTTGCTTCTGTTGAAGATTGCAAAATAGCCATGCGTTTGGACAAGGTGAGTACAAATGGTTGTATACCTCTAGAATTAAAATTTTGTACTGTCGAAGATTTTAACAATTATGTTGAATCCATACATTCAGTGTCGGCTAACGGTATGCATGATAGACTTAGTGTTGAACTCAATGAATTACCTGAAGAATCAATGGATATACGGCGCATTGAATCCCGTTTAACTAAAAAACCTAGTATTAAGTCAAGGTTGAACACAACTCCACATGAGTTTGCTGTTTGTGTTTCAATGTTACCTCCTCGCATTAAACATGCTCATTTAATTGATGCAACATATCCTACAAAATTGGTTGAATCTTGGATTTATATTGAATTTGATAAAAATGGACAATGTTTAGGCACTGCTTATATTAGAACACCTACACCTGAAGAGTTGGATAATATTATGAAATCATCATTATCTTCTAAACCTGTTCTGGGTACTAAACTTCGTATTAAAAAGATTTTAATTTCCGAAATGTTTGATCGTATAAAAATTCACAAATCAAAATATTTTGAAGCTTCCAATACCAAAGACCACAGAGAAGAGTTTGAACGAAAATTCAGACCGGCTGATTTAAAATACATGCGAAAAATGGCATCACATATCCCAAGATCTTACAGTATCATTGTGATTCAAAATCTTACAGCGTCTTTTTCCAGATTGGATGCTATAAAATTTTTTTCGCCAATTCATTTGTCTTCTAGTGATATTTGGTTGTTTAAAGATCGAGACATACATTCTGCCGTCATTGGATTGAAACCGGGAATCAACATTGACGAAATTATCAAGGAATATAATAATACACTTTTCAAGAATAATCGAGTTTATATACAAGAATATTTTCGATGAGTTGTTTTTATATATTAAATTATTTTGATTTTAGACGATAACATATATTTTTTTAATTTATAAATTTCATATCAATTCACAGATATAGATTTCACATAAATTGGAAGAAGCATCCAACATTTAAAATCACGGAGTTGTTTTATTGTTGAATTTACCGTATACTGTGGTGACTCAAACGATTTGATTCTCTAAAATATCAAAATCAAATAATGATGCTTGACATCTAACCTATTGGAAGATCTTTTTGAAACCTAATTGTATGGCAAGTTAGTGAACAGTTTATTTTTATCGGCCTGGAAGAAATTTTATAATCAATCTTTTAAATTCTAAAGATGAATACTTGCGTGTTAGTTTTAGAAATTCGCAAAACTACGGCAGAGTATTAATGATATGACTTTCTATAGCAGCTTTCAACACATAAAAAATATAAGCGAATTACGCGATTTTGAGATTTTCTAATTGATCGTGAATATTTCCGATTTTTTAGTATTAATACTGGACAAAAAGATTAAAATGTGATAAATTCTATATGGTTTAATTTATTGAAAAAGTATAAGCTTCAGAGATTCCTTTTTCATATGCTACAATCAACTAATAATACATTTGATGTTTTTTACAAAAGATAATTGTCATAATAGAACTTTACGAATTCGGTATAATATACAGTTTATTGTAAAAGATATCTAGGCTAATAAGATGAAAGAATATATTTTGTTATGGATTAAAATTGCTTCCAATGTCTTCATCTATTAATCTTGGAAATCACTATTATTAAACATTTCTTTAATTGTTTACATATTCAAATTAAGAAAATTAACTAACGTAAAATCTAAAAATATTTAATTTATACTTCAAATTCTAACTGATTAATATTGTAAATTTAATTCAGATATACATTGTAGATATAACTTCTACCTCTAATGGTAAATCACAGATGTTAGTAAAAATAACACCAATTATTTATCAAATCCAATATTGGCAAACAAGTAATGGTAGTATGTTACGATCAACATTTATTGCAATGTTATATAGTAGAGGATTTAAGATTTCGATGGGATTACCCTAGTGTTTATAAGAGTAGAAAAATAATAATCACTCGTTTAAATTAAATACCATGTGATTTAAATTATTATAGTACAGTTTAAGTCCTATTTAATGGAATTTTTGGAACTAAAAATATAGGAATTCCGCTAAAGAGGATTATTTCTATGGAAAAGTAATTTAAAATAATTATTTTTAAAATTAAAATTATTAAATATATCTGTAGATATTTTGTATTTATATATCTTTTTGTTGGAGATTGTAAATAATAAATATATACATCTGAATGTTAATAATAGCTATTTTAAAAATTGAACAACAAATAAATTATGAAAATATATGTACGAATTTACATATAAACTAGGTTTAATTATGACAAAATTAATGATTTAAATATTTCGTAAATGTTATAATATTCTCCAAATGTGACTATACGCTTAACATTGCATTAATATTAAACTATTGGTTGAAATGTTTAGAAACAATGGATAATGAATGTAAGATAACCTTGATATCGTTTATCCAAATTTGAAACTACCTTTATATGAAATCAACAAAAAAGTCTTTTATTTTCATTTAAGTTTTTTAGAGAAAAAAACATATTTTTATTTATAAGTAAGTGGTTTTCAACCTGGGTGGCAAGAATTTGAAAATTTTGTTCTTCATTCAATATAGAAACTATTCCCGATAAAATACAGGACGAATTAATAGATTGAATAAATAATTCCGCCGCACGTAATATTTTCTATGAAAAACCACTAAGTACTTTTTGGTGTAATATGATTGATTTATATCTAAATGTATTTAGGATTTCTTTGAGATTGCTACCACCTTTTATCAACTTATCTCTGGGAAGTAGGATTTTCTACGCTTGTTCATTTAATAACAAAGTCAAGAAACAGATAAATATGAGGCTCGCCTTACTGCTTACACTGCCCAAAATATCAATAATTGTAGCTCATGACTCATGTGTGCGCATAGGCTTATAATTTAATCATTATTTTTTATTTTTCACACTAAAATTTTGATTTCAGTTTAATTTAATTTAGACGTCATTGCCATAAAAATATTGTCTTTATATTCAATTCTATTTATTGATTTAATATTTAGTAAACTCATTTTTTAAATAAAATATAATATTTATTAATTAAAAAAATATAAATTATATAGATTTTCACCCATATTTCTTTATGGAAAATGTGTAGACGTTCAATGCACATTTTTTTTTGAAATTGTAGAAACAATATTTTTATTTTACAAAATGTTAATCGAAATATTTTAAACTAATAACTTAAACTAAATAAACTAAAACTGTACTCAAAATATCAACTTGCCTTTTACTTGCAAAAATCAACTCCTACCAATCTAATATTAGATAACGTAATAATTGTGGTGTTTACTATCATTGAAAAAATTAGGGCTTGCATTTAAACGATCGGAAATAAAATCAGCCAAAAATATGTAAAAAAAATAGATTAATTTAATTTACTACTTAAATATTTTAATTAAAATTTACATGACACTAAAACTCTAATGGCTACAATTTATTTATATTTAGCAAATTTTGCTTAGCAAAATATTGAATATTTAACATTAAAGTTTTTTTATTTTTGAATATAACTAAATGAATACAATTTTGCGTTTGGATAATTTATCTAGTACTGCAAGGTCTGCAGATGTGCGAAATTTTTTTAGAAAATTTAGAATAAAAGATGGAGGAGTCAATATTGGCAGAGACGGAATTACACTAGTAGAATTTAGCAGTTATGACGATGCAATAAACGCAGTAAGGTTAAGTGGTCAATATCTTTGTGGTTTACGAGTCAGACTTACATTTCATGGTGAGAAGGAAGTAATTGACAATAATTATCATGATAATCAAGATTTTTACAATTCAATGCCTCCTGATGAAAATAATAACGAAATGAATGCGATTGATAAAAGCATTACAAACAATTTAAGTTTTATAGAAGAAATGGAGTCGTTTATGGAATTTGTGAAATTTAAAAAATTAAAGAATCAATTTAGTCAACCTTCTACACCTCAGCAGCCTTCTAAGCGAGATAGAAGAGATATTCCAGTGAAACCAATCCCAAAGTTTAACAAACCGACTAAAAAATCAAAAAAAAAATTAATTCAAGATGTGGTTGGTATTTCTGACTGTATTTTCGTTGAAAATATTCCTAGACCTGCCGTCAATGAATCAATTAAAAATTTTTTTGGAATGTGTGAAATTATGAAAGATGGCATTAAATTTTCTAAATCAAATAATGCCATGTATTCCAATTGTTATCTCCGATTTGTAAACTTTGAAAATGCTAAAATTGCAATGCGGTTTAATGGTATGGCGGTTGTAGGTGGGACTAATATTAGAATTAAATATATTCCAACAAGTGTATTTATGTGTCACAGGGATTCCAATATGATGTTGAACGAATCAATTGAAAATCGATTGGTTAAACCTACAAATATCACACCGGTAGCTATTCCCAACGTTCAACGTATTCATATTACTGGACTACCAGTTAACACCAACCATCAAGAATTTATTAATGCAGCTAAACCTTATCAAATTAATGAATCTTGGATATATATAGCGTACAATGATAAAGGAGAAGCTTTAGGAGATGCATATGTGAGACCGCCAGACATTAAAAATTATACAGATATAATTATTTCCAATTTATTCAAAAAACCATTTATGAATGCTACTTATTTAAAGTACAGTTTAATTTCTAAAGATGAAATGACGAAACAGATTAATGCTCACAAAGCCAAGTATTTTAATAGATGTAACACTGATAACGAAACGTCGCGGATTTCTGGGAATTACAATGATATGAAGTTTTATGTTAAAGTGTATTTGCCTCCATACATTAAAACTCATGAAAATCGAATTATTATTAGAAATTTAAGGGCAACTACATCCAGAAAGGACATTTTAGACTTTATGAAGGAGTACCGCCTTGAGAATAAAGATGTTTGGTTTTTTGTGCACAATGGTAGTAGCAATGCAGTAGTGTGTCTTCCAACTGATAAGGCTGTCTATAAGGTATTGGATAGTTATGACGAATTTTACTTTGGCCGTAAAATTTCCATTAAAATATTTAAATTGTAATGTAAATACATAGTTATCTAAATTAGACTCTGAATTATGGAACCATCAATTTTGATGTTTAATTCATCAATTGAAGGTAATTAGTATTTTATTTTTGATTAGAAATTTAAAGTCAATATCAAGTAGTTTTGTAATTTTTGCTGTAGAACGTTTGAAGAGATTAATGAGATTTAGATACAATTGCTTTTGAATCCAATTTGATGTAATACAGTAATCTCTTTACAACTCGCCGTTATTGCGAGTTTGATGAACATGGAGAGTTACAGAAAAATCGAACCATAGAATTGGGAATAAACAGTGAACTAAAAAAATTTCTTATTTTATATTTTGTAACAATGTTGCGTAGACAGATGTCTAGTTTGTCAATGTTGAGGTTGACATATTTCTGTCAATAGAGAAAATATTGATTTTTATAAGAAAAATTTTTATACTTTGGTCCCTTTAAAATGATAAAATGACGTTATCAAAAAATGTTTAGCAAGGTACGGAATTGGAGAATTTCTATAGTAAAGAGAAAAGAAGTGGCGACTTTTAGAGAGAAAACTGTAATTATTTTGGACTTTTTATTATAATAATATTGATTTACTAAAATTTGGATAAAAGACTAAAATCAAACGGTACGTTATTGTATATTGCTAGATGCAGTATCAATGTTTAATGGTTTTAACTATATTATACTAATTACTTGATAATTTTATGATTGGTTAAAATTGAAGCACCAATTGATGGTTCCATAGTTGTTTGATGTTTTATTTCAAACTCGTGGAAGCTTCGTTACATGTCAATTTTGGTTTAGGATGTAGAAGTAAAGGTATTTACAAATTTTATTGACATGTTAATATGTGTAATTGGGCGAAATGTCTACAAAATGGTCAAATTTTTCTGTTTTCGGTATTTTTATTTTTATTAATGTAGGAACTAGCAGACAACTAAAACTGGCGAAGGGTATTGGTGTTAAATTTGATGTGGACGAGAAAAAGAAAAGATATATGAAAAAAGATTTTTACATCTCGAGCAGTTTATGTGTTTAGGTCAAAATTATAACCACTAAATGTTATAATATGATTTTAAAATTTAAATTAATATTTAAATGCATTACAATTATGATAGACAAGAATTGGTTGAAGTCGAAAATCTTGTTTCAGAAATTATTGCTAACTTTAAATAACAGGAAAGACGCATATTCAACCTTAGATTACTATGGACTATTTTATATATTTTAAAATATTTTTGTTTTCATACTCTGATGATTGGTATTATTTTATAGTTTTAGATCAGTTGTTGAACTTTTTGTTCATTATAGTGCACTTGGAAACAACTGAAAAATTTTTTCTTATTAGCTAATAATAAAATTACAATTATCTGATCTGTAGTGTTAATGAAACTCTTTGTGTCTATGTACTTAACCCTAAAATAATTTTTTTTAAAATCTTTATCAATTGGGTGAAAAAAATTTACAATGTACATTTACTTATAAAAAATGAGTGACTTAAACTTAAAGTCAGTTTTGAAATTGACGATAAGCCAATCTAAATATTTTGTTTTTTGAATTGTACCTTGACCTATCGTCAATGACCATTTATAATTCCAGAAAATATGTTTCAGTTGAACCGGAATGACCTATATAGATTTGAGTGTTTGGCTGTGAAAAAGTTTCTATTTTTATTTATTATCAATTAAATGTTTAATTAATAAAATCACTTGGTTACTAAAATTTTGAAAAAAAACAACGCTCCCGTTCATAAAAATTGCGTCAAGCCCATTGCACCTCAAAAAGGTTCGTTAGATTAACTTCGAATCTGTTACCTCGGAGTACTGACAAGTTGTCAGTGACAAATTCAAAAAATGGAAAATTTTTCAAAAGAAATGAATTATATTACAATACGGAAAAAGAATATTAAAATTTATAATTTCTACATTTGATATATAATAAAAAAAATATTTTAATTGTAAATAATTATAATTTTGAAGAAATGTTATAAAATATGATTGGTACACTTTTAAATGTATCCCAGTCGTTTCCAAAGTGGTCCACAATAAAAATTTTAAATAAAATGAAGATAACCTTTTTTTAACAATAATATTAAATTAGAATATTATTCATTATCGATCATTTATTATTAATGAACGTAAACATTATTTTATCAAAATGAATATCACGTGCGTTCAATTTAATCTATTTACTGATTTAACTTAGTTCGATAGTAGTTCCCAAACCTAACAACCTCGTGCCCACTCCTAAAATGAAAAATTCCCCCTTAAAAAATTTTTGTAAACAAATTATAATGTTATATAATCCTATACACCGCTCTAAGACTCTTAAATTAACATTTTAAATTTAACACACAAGATAGTGGATATTCAAGTATTTTTTCAATACTCAATTTAAAAAAAATTCGAAGGAATCAATTATATAGATTTACACCCATATTTTTTTATTGGATATGTATTCAATATATTTTTTTTAAATTGTAGGATGATTTTTTAATGTTAATCCAACATTTGAAAAACATTGGTTAATAATATATTAAAAATTATTTTTTACGGGGAATGCGTAAATTTCTGGGGTTAAAATTTTGTATTTATATTCACTGGAATAAGCTGTATCAGAATAATCATGTTTTTTTAATTGTACGACCGTTAATTATTACTTACTTTATCTAATTATTTACACAGGGAGGGAAACTACTGGTCTATATAAATATAGAACATACTTTAGTTCTAATATTTTTGACTTTTTTATAAAATCTTCCTGTAACAACACATGGAGTTCGAAATTCATAAATTTATATAAATCTTTTCTTTTTTTATAATTCTCTTTAAAATATTTTATAATTCCGAGAATTTATAAGATCCAGAGACTGCATGACCAGAGCCGTTCATAAAACTTGTGTACACAGTGTTTGGAATGTCATTGACGTACCATTTATAATTATAGAAAAAGAACAGTGGATTAAAGGTTGTCACCAAAATTATTTACTCGATATTAAAATTGTTATTTTATTTCGAAAGCTTCAGTCACAGGCCGACAAATGGAAGTGTTTATTCAGCCATAAACAAAAGATTCACAATTTATTTTAATCTTTAACACTGAGACACTAAAATCCATGTTTTTTGCATTTAGCAAAATTAAAAATTCACTCATTAGTAATGCGATGGGCATGATGAATAATTAGTTATAATAAACATAAAAACAATTGTTGTAACATAAGATTTTATAAAACTGATTTGGTATTTGCTAATAAACTAATTATGTTGGAATCAGGTATGATACCAAAAATTATAAGGACATTTTGTCAATTTAAAAACTCTTGGTAGTAGTGCCATTTTAATTTACGTTAATAGGGTTACAAAATTTAGATTTATTGGTTCACTTTTTAATTTTATAGGCTAAAAATGGCTATAATCATAAGTAATGAACGTTATGCATCCATTAAAAAATTTAAATTTTTAGCACATTGAAATTTAATATTTTGCAACATTTGTTTGTTGATATTGAATATCTATTTCAATCCATCAAAAAGAAAATTTAAAATAAATATTAGTTATACTTATATAAAATGAGTCTGAATTTTTCAAATATCAAATTAAAAAAAGTAAAAAACGTACCGGCATCAAGTCAACAGCAAAAGGAGAAATTTAATTTGAAACCAATAAAATCAGATGAGTATAATGAAACTAGACAAGAAGGTAATTAATTTTAGAAACCTCGATATCGCTTTTATGAAATATATAAACCTCTTAAAAATTAAGCCTAGGGTGTAGGGCTGTGGAGAGGGACCACATGAACCGGCCTACAATCGTGAGGGTCCAACTATTTTCATTTATGAATTGGTGAGTTGGAACATTTCATTCTCTTGATGACCAATGCGGTTTCCAAGGGTTATTTTCATTTTTAGATAATAAACGATCGATTTAACAATGTATAAACGTATAAAAATAATTTAAAAGAAATTGCATATAGGGCCTAAAAATAAATGTTTCAAATTTGCAATAAATTTTAACCACAGCGTTATGATTGGAAGTAAATTAACAAATAGACAATGTAATAAATATTTAACAGCCAAAAAATATCAATTGTAACAACTTACATTAATATTTATATTGTTTCCATTGTATTTGAGTACGAATTTAAAAAGTATAAAACATTTTATACAAAAGCTATGCAGTTTTTTGAGTTCTATTATTATAATGATTAATTTATAAAATAGAACTTTCGAATGTATTATCATCGGTAAAATTAAAGAAGGCCAATAAAATAACCCAAGATGCTGCGAATATGATGAATTTACCAATTTTAGATAAAATGGATAGAAAACAAAGTATCAACGCATCTGATGGATCGAATCAGTCCATCACAAAATCTAATTTAAGTTTCATAGAAGGTAGAACTGATTATAAATTTAAATAATTATTTTTCTAATCTAATGATTTAGAACGTATCAATAAAAACAAAATGAAATACAAGTAAATTATCAATGTACATTTAACCACAATATATGTAGTTTAAACATCCCTGAATCAGATTTGGATCCTGTATCGCAACTTAATAATAAGCTGAAACAAAGAAGACAGAGTATGGTAATATCTTTGAGACTGAAATGTACTATTAAAGATATCCCCAAATGCAAAAAACTGGAATTTAGAAAAGATTTTGTCAAAACGAAATTCAGTACTATCTGATCACATAGTAGACTGGCCGGCTTTGCACGCTATCGAAAAAGAAAATGTGAAATTTAAAATTAAATATAATAAAATGGAATTAGGCTAAAAAGTACTGGATAAAGCAACTGGAATATTCCTTAAACACCCAATGCAATGTACTCAGTTTAACAGCCAAATTGTTCTATGGCAGTGATAGCTGCCATGTGAACAACTTGGATATTGCATGGTTCAAGGATAATTGTAATATTTCATCATCCCCCAAATATACCATCGAAAAGATGGAGAATGGTTGGCAAAAATTAAAAGTAAACTTTTTTTCTCTTAATGACGCCGGTGTGTATTGCTGTAAAATAGAAGGTTGTCAAACGAAATGCATTGTTGATTTAGAACGTAACATTAAATTCGAAACTTTTGAATTTTTAATTTATATTATTAGGTAAAGTCGAGAAAATTGTTAATGTTGTAGATGAGAAAATGATTATCCCGGAATTGCCTAAATGGATTAAATTTCCATTAAGCGGTCCAATTAAACAATATAAAATTTCGAAAAATAGGTTTGATGCTGCTCAATATTTCGACGTTGACGAGTCACCAGAATTTTTAAAAATCAAATTAAAATCTTTTGAAACCTCTCAACAAGGATATTATAAAGTCAAAATTGATTATAATTCGGGAAAGCACGAATATTTTGACTTTACATTGAATGAATCTGGTAATTGTTGATTTTAGAATGACTGTTGGCAGTTGAATTCATAATGAGTAAATAATCAGTAACGTTGATGAAGATTTATTAAGTTAACAATCTAAATTATATATGATATATTAGAGATATTAAAGGTTAAAGGTTCCTCTTCATAGTCTATATTTATAACTCTCAATTTATCGCGTAGTGTCCTATTGAGGCGTTCTACTAACCCGATACTTTGATGGTTATAGGGTTTACAAGCAGTTTTCTTAATTTGACATTTCTTACAAATTTCCTCAATTAATTTAGATTCGAATTGTGTACCATTATCTCTATGGATTTGTTGAGGTATTCCATGAACACAGATTATATTATTTACTATACCTTTTAAAATAGTTTCTGTAGTTATATCCGTAATTGGAATGGCTTCTGGTCATGACGAATAGTGATCTACCATTGTCAATATATATTTATGTCCGTTTTTTGTTGCTGGTAGAGATCCTAATATATCACATTCTCACAATTCATTAAATTTTGTTGTTTGAATTTGTTTGAGCTCATTCTGGTGATGTATTCTCTCTGTTTTTGATACATTGCATTTATCACATTGCGTTACATAAAGTTTTACCTCTTTGTATATGTTAGGCCAATACAGGTATTGTGATATACTATTTATTGTACCATTTATCTCAGGATGCACCGTTAGGTCTGAGTCATAGAAGAATTTTATTACATCTTTTATTTTAGACTCTGGAACTAAGTCCTCAAGTCCGTTTTAGTCCTTTATTTTCATAAACTATTAAGTTATTATGTATTTGACATTTTTTTCAATTCTCCTGTATAGGTGATCTTTCTTTAATTTCCTTTGAGAAAGTTTTGCTTTTTTCAATTCTTGACAGTTTTTATCCAAGCTTTAATATTTTCTCAATTGACACTGATCAGTATCGTGAATTTTTGTGAAGTATACTGATTCCCATTCCTCTATTTTATCATTATTCTCAACAGAATCTACATCCCTCGATAATATATCTGCTATTATATTTGTTTTTCCTGGTATATATATTAAATCGAAATTAAATTCTTGTAATAGTTCAATATATCGTTGTTGGATATTTGTAGGATTTTTAGAATATATTAAAGATATTAGTGGTTTGTGATCAGTGTATACTTTGATTTTGGTTCCTAGTATGTAGTACCTAAACTTTTTCAAAGCTCACAATACTGCAAGTAATTCTTTATTTACGGTTGCATATCTGGTTTGTGTTGAGTTTAATTTTTTGCTGACATACTCTATTGGATGATTTTATTGTAAAAGAACTGCCCCTAGACTATGATCTGATGTATCTGTTTGTACAGTAAATTCCTCATTAAGTGTAGGTATTATTAACACGGAAGTAGTACTGAACTTTATTTTTAAATTATTAAATGCATTGTCACATTTTTCGGTCCATTTAAATTTTACTCCTTTTTGAAGAAGATCATTTAAAGGTTTCGTTATTTTGGAATAGTCTTTAATAAATTTCCTGATACCCACATAATCCTAGAAACCGTCTAATTTGTTTAATATTTTTAGGTATTCCTATTTTTTTTATTGGTTCTATTTTTTCAGGATCTACATGTAATCCTTCTCCATTAATAATATGACCCAAAAATTTAATTTCTTTTTCGCCTATTTTAGACTTTGTAAGATTTAAAGTTAATCCACTATTTCTGATTCTTTTCAATTCTGATTTTCTGTGTGGGTTTAGGCGATAGCATGGAAGGATCCATTGCATCTGGTACATTATTCAGTTTTATTCCCTTTTAATAATTCGAAGTCTTTGCATCGACTTATTGTTTTTGCTAACGTTAGATCTCTTATAGATAGCAATTCTCTTTGTAAGTAATTACATGAGCATCCTGCTAAAATTTGTATCATAATTCTATCAAATTTATCGGGGAATTGGCATTTATCTGCCGCTGATTCCAACCTATAATAGAATTCATCTATTATCCTCTTTGAATTCTTTTTTCATTTGTTGAAATTTTAGTTTTTCATGATTTAAATTCATATTTCCCTATTTATTGATTCTAACTTTATTACGGCCACCGAGTTTGGCTCTTTACAATTTGTTTGTATTCGAGATTTAGCAGCTGGGCCCATAAAATTCATTAGTAATATGGCCTTTTGCTAGCCTGTCCATTTTTTTTCTGGGTCATGACAGGACACATAATCGTCAAATTCCGTGATCCAGCTAGAAATCTCTACCACTAATTTTCCTGTTTTAGACAAAATGTGAGATGGCTTTTGGAAATGATTCATATTATTATTTTCAATAGAAATCATCTTTTTTTGAACTTGTTATCCGAACGTAAATATAATAGTAACGTTGATGAAGATTTATTATATTTAAGTTAACAATCTAAATTATATATGATATATTAGAGATATTAAAGGTTTACTGGAAGTTGTTTTGTTATTTCAAAGTTAAAAGAATTAATGGAATGAATAATAAAGTTCATCCTGTTTGATAATGTATAAAGAATAATAAAGTTAAACAGTATTAACTTTTTATACTTGTTAGTACTTTACTTAATTATTTTTTAAATCATTCAAATTTAGGTCAACAAAAAACAAAAATTAAAACGGAATGTAAAAAAAAAGATGGAAAACTTAAATTAACTGCAACGGTAAACAATCTTAATGTCGATGAAATTGTTGTGTACTCTAAATCTAAACATTCAAATGATTATACGGAAATACTCTGCATTAAAATGGATAAAACAAATTTAACAACTGAATTTGACATTTTAAAAAAACTAAACGTGGACTTTGAAGAAATATACATATCTACACGAGATTACTTTCAGGAATCTGAGAAGCAATTAGTTTCCATTTTCGGTTATTATTTTTATTCTTCAATGTCTTGGATTTTATAATTTTAGATGATTCAATTGATTCGGAATTATCATGTGACTCTTCAGTATTGGATCAAGATGATGAAAGATACGTAAGTACAATGTATATTTGAAAAGTTGACATTTTACGGACAGACCGAGGAGAGCCAACAGTTGGGCGGGACTAGACATACATTTAAATTCTTTCATACCATTCAGCACCTACTGCGTCCACGGTTATGTGTAAAATCTTTACTTTTTTACCGGTTTTTATATAATTTTTAGACAAAAATATTTTTTATTATAATTATTTAGAATAAAGAAACGGAAGATTGTGGTGATAAAATGAAATGGAAACATGTTCAAAGTATGGTTATTGGATAGTCATATTTTATAATATTACTAGGTTGACTGTTATGTACTACGTACAAACAGGACCTAGCTCTGCTGAGGGCACATTTTTATATACTTAAAAAATAAATTCACGTTGAAAGTCTAATTCAAAAATCCTACTATTCACTATTATCAATTCTTTAAAGGAGTGGTTCCCAAATTTGTGTCAGGTGGAACCATCATATCACATTACTTTTTACTTTAAAGTGAATTATTCTATCTTAATTTTTTGTTTGTTAACATTTTAAAATAAAGTAAAAACAGTCCAATCCTAAAAATTGTCATAAATAACATAAATTCTAGAAAAAATAAAATTATAAATACCTATTTTGTCATTTTCAATGTGATGATATATATACAGTACCAATTTAATAAATACTTAAAAATATTAATTATGTATCAATAATTACCTGAATCTTCACTTTATAAACATATTTTAGTCGAATTTTACAAAATTTGCAAAGGATTGTAATAAATATATAAAAATGATATTAACAAAGTTGTTTGAGTTTCGTTGTTTGGTTTCTATTTAAATTTTATTAAAAGTGCTTTGAAAATGAGAATTTGAAATTTAAAAATTGCGTAGCAATGAAAAAAATTGATTTTCAAAAAGAGGGACAATTGAGGTTTTTGACCCGTAAGATGTGAGTTTGAGAGGTTGAAATTATGTTTGCGAATACCCCCGGAAGAAACTGTAATTGAAACGGGGACTTTATAAAATTCTAAGACGGGTAGTTATTTAAATAAAGCTGGACACACACACACAAACAAAAATCGCGTAGCATATTATATAAGTTAGGATTTTTAAATTTATTAAATGATATAGGTTATCCTGCACCAACTGTATTGGAAACTGAACAAGAATCTGTAAAAATAGCTTGTAAATTAAAATCTTTTTATTCTGAAGACATCAAAGCAAATTTCAATTTAAAATATATTAATCGATTGGATAAAACTACAAATATAACGCGATTGATACCATACAATGAAATCGTCAAATCTAATTGCAATGCATGTCACAGTATTGTTTACAATTTAGTACCAACTCATGAGTATGAATTGAATTTGGTATATGAAAAAGAGTTTGACAGGGAAAATGACAAATATTATACTCCAGCATCTATAACGAGTGATAGAATATTTTCAGCTCCAGTGCTTATTCCTAAAAGACCAGAAACTGAAGGTATTATTCTTTTAATATTTTTTAGCAACTGTAACTTTGATACGTTTTGTCATTTTAATTGTCATAATTTTGGTAGCGTGTGATACATTTGACCAATGAGTTAATTTAGCTACATCAGTTATGCTACCCGCTACAATTTCGGACTAGAACCCTGCTCTGAGTACGGCCAGGTAAATATTTTTAAAGTCTTGAATGGTGGGTATGGACGGACCGAGTTAAGAATTGGAAAAGTTTTTATTTTATTTTGTAATGATTAATGTTTAAATTTTTTTTTGCACAGGTACTAAATAGTGTTCTGCAACACAATACGAATAACGATTCAAAGTTCGTGTTTAGATTGTTTTGATGAGATTTCATGTTATGGTTCTAATTGAATTTAGTTGAAAGCTGTTGACAATTGAAAAAACTAAGTTTTTAAATTTTTTTGTTCTGATCGTGCTTTGGACCGTGAATAGAACTCTAGTTGTGAATATACAGTTTACAATGTAATTCTATGTCCAAATTTACACATTTTAAATATAGTCAGAAATTGAAAAAAATAAAAACTAATATAATTAATCAAATTTTAAAAAGTACTGATGATGTACATGATGTGTATTATATTCTTAATTACACTATATTAGATTATTTGTGGATTACTTCAGTAACTCCAAATGAAATAAAACTACAAGTTGGAGATATGCTGGACATACAAATGCGAGTCAGCTCATCATCAAAAATTTTGGATTATAAATGGTTATAATTCATCAAATTATAATACATATACAACGCATGAGTTACGCCAGAGCCGTTACAGAGCCAGAGCATGGGTAATATGGGCTGTAGCCAGGGCCACTCATTAAAAAAGGCCCCAAAATTAATAAAAGTACTTTAAATTTATATCTTAAAAAGAGCCCCTTAATTTATTAAAAAATACTTCACATTTATATCTTAGGAAACAGTTTATAAGTTTTGAAATGTGGGAATTCAAATAGCTAGAAAGAAAATAGTTTAAAGAATCATAATTCTAGTAATTATTCAATTTAAAATATATTCTACAATGTTTATCATATAATATTGACATAAAAACTGTTTTAAATGATAATATGAAACATTAAAACCTTTCTAATAAGTGAATATTGAAAAAAGAAAGTAGGAAATCTTTGATTTCTCTTAATAATTTTTAATTAATTAAATAAGTTTTTGTAAAAGAAATAAAAGTTACTAGAAACCTACATAATATATTTTAATGCCTTTATTAATACTCCATGAAATAAGACTCTAAGTCTCCAACCAACAGTATGCCCGTCTTCTAAAAAGATGCCCTAAATTTTTTTTGTCGCATCGCTGTTTAAAACTTTGAAACTTTAAAGGGCCTCCAACCCTTTGCTTACACCAGAGCCACAAAGTGGATTAAGACGACTCTGAGTTACGCGTAGTGCGCAGTCTAAGGCTATGCCCTGTTTTGCATTAAAATTCAATTATCATTAATTGTAAAAATGTATTGTAAGGACAAAAAGGGAAGGGAGCTGATAGGGAGTTATAGATTCGTATTTACCATTTAGATCAAATTTTTTTTAGTGTGAATTAAATACCTTATTATTAGACAGCTAGTTTTGTTTGTTCGTTGTGAAGACACAGGTGAATGTGAATATGCATATCAAGGTGTTCATTATTTATGATTTCTAAATTATTATTTTATCATTATATTATTAGTATTAATTTTTATAGAAAAATATTTTAAAAATTAAACAATATTTTTATCAGGTATATTTCCCACGTGGACAGCAGATAAAATCAATTTTATTTATTGGTTAATTTATTAGCAAATGTTTACAACATTGCATTTCAAAGAAAAAAAATAAATTTTTTGTTAAATGGTCCCAACGATGCAACAGTATTGTGAAAATTGTTGATGGACCCACATATTTTTCATAAAAATCTTCAGCATCTATATTAACGACTTTGTCGACCCATGCTTAGTGGATACTAAAGTATTTTTTTTAGACCCGTTATTATACAATAATTTAGAGTGTAGCATAAAGCTTCTACTTCTTTTCTTAACAAAAACAACGATTGACCAGTTTTAGATTACTCAACCATCCTTAATGTCTTATTGAAAATGTATATTAAGGGAAATCCATTTAACCGACAAATAGGAAAACAGTAAGAATTTAATCGTTAGAGCAGTTTATCTTATAAAATTAACCAACTTCATTAATCTTGTTTAAATATCGAACCTCGATCACTACTTCACTTCAAAATAAATGATCCATTATTAGTATTTTTCCACAAGTCAGCCATCCTATTACTTTATACACCTTTACGTCAAACCAAGATGTAGTTAATTTCTCTGAATTCAAAATGGAAAAATGTGATCCCCATTTTACAAAATTACGTTTAGGCCCCCGAACAGAGTATCGGAGTATGATAGGTTCAGCTCTAAATTGATTTCATAGTCAAAATTATTAAAAACCTATTCAGTTTAAAATTAGCATGTTTGCAATGTTCACAATGATAAATTTAAAAAAATCTTACTTATATAATATGCTTTGCAATATTTGTTTGTCTGTGTGTGTTTTAAACGTTTATTTAAATAATTACCAGTCTTATCATTTTATAAAGTCTACATTTCAATTACAGTTTTTCCGGGAGTGTTGGTAAAATAAATTTAAACCTTTGAAACTTATATCTTATGGGTCAAAAAGCCAAATTGTCCTTTTTTTTGAAAATCAAACGAGTTTGAGAATTTAAAAAATATATACTCTGATACGGATTTTAAAATCATAAATGTCACATAAATTTAAATTTAAAATAAATATATCTTTAGGGCCAAAACCCAAATTACCTTTTTTTTTGAATGAAAATTACTAATTATTAATTACTAAATTTTTAATGAAATAGCCCTAGAATTTCAAAAAATTTACTGGGCGTACAGTTGTATCCTGTTAACACACACAAAAAATTTCAATCTGAATAAGTGACGACTATCAAAGTATAAATATAAAGAATAAGTCACGGTAAAAAAAGCATTTTAGTATTCATATATTTTTTTTCTGAAATATTTTATGAAAACAAAAAATATGAAATAATTAATGGTCCGAAAATTAAAATAAAAGATTCTTCTGATAGAGCTTATTTCAGTTGATATAAATACAAATTTTCAACCCCAGAAATTGCATTCCCGGTGAAAAATTATTTTTAATATATTGTCAACCTACATTTTTCAAATATTTCGATTAAAATAAAAATTGAAAATGTAAATATGGATTCTACAATTTCAAAAAAAATGTGCAGTGAACGTCTATATCAAATATACGTACTCATTTGCAATAAAGACATATGTGTGAAAATCTATATAATTCATTCCTTCGAAATTTTTTTCATTGCTACGCAATTTTTAAATCTCAAATTCTCATTTTTAAAATATTGTGAATAATTGAAATGGAAACTACAACAACGATTACTAAAAGTAATACAAATTACTTATATAGTATATTTCATATATTATATAGTAATATTTGTTATTATCATTTTTATATTTATTACAATTCTTTGCAATTTTGGTAAAATTCGCTTGAAATATTTTTATAAAGTGAAGATTCCGTTAATTATTGATACATAATTGGTATTTTTATGTATTTATTAAATTGATACTCAATATATATTAGCACACTCAAAATAACAAAATAGGTTTTTATAATTTTATTTTTTCTGGAATTTATGCTATTTATGACAATTTAAAACAAGTTTGGGAACCACTCCTTTAAAGGATTGATTATAGTGAATAGTATGATTTTTAAGTTAGATTTTCAACGTAAATTTGTTTTTTTTGTAGAATAAAAATATGCCCTCAGCAGAGCTAGGTGCTGTTTGTACATTTTTTAAATGTTTTGTAATTATCGCTTTTTAAATTTAAATTAAATTTATTTAGTCATTTATGAATCAAATTAATACTTTGTAAAAGAATGCAAAATGACAGATAAATTATAAATTTTATATTAGTCAAGTGTTTTTACAACTTTGCATTATCTCTTTATTTTATTGATTTAAAAATTTGAATTTTTGAATTCGAATAACATTTTATTTTCATTTTTTTAAAAAATATCAAATATTTTGTCTACAAGTTGCAATTCCATACCTTGCCGCGTGTTTTATTTTTTTACTAAAAAATGTTAAAATTTTGTTCTACAACGCGCTTAATTAAAATTCCGTCCTCGTCATCCATTTATTTGAAAAAGTTATTACATTAGCGCCTATTGGGAGACTTGTAGAGAGATTTCTTTGTATGAAAATGTTTGAAAATGTGGAACAGTTAATATTTATACAAAATAGACAATGTAGTATGTAAATAAGATTAATTTATAGGACAAAAGATGAAAAAATGCTCATACATGAAGACGATATTATTTTTTATGAAAATGGTAACAATTATCAGATCAAGAAAATATTGTGCTCAAAAGAAGATTCTGGAATGTACAGTTTACACACTACAAACATGGACATGTACAAATCATATAATGTAAATGTTTTAATTGGAGGTAACTTAATTTGATAACTTTTTTAAGCTTAAATTTTAGATTAATTTAAGCTAAATTTTGAATTTTAGAATCCCCAAAAATTAATTTTATAAACTACCCAAAACATGTTGTTCAAGACGAAATGTTGTTGTTTTACATACTGAAAAATTCACACTTTTCAATAGAAGCAAATATAACTGGAATACCTAACCCTTCAATTGAATGGTTCAGAAATGACGAAAATATCACAAAAAGCGACAATTTAAAAATAAAATCATTTTCAATGTCTTGTTGGAACAATTTTAAAATAAAACATGTTGTAAACAATACAGACGTGGGCGAGTACAAAGTACTAGCGTCAAATAGATTCGGTCAAATTGAAAAAAAATTTAAACTAATATTTTTGAAAATTGCATTTGACATGAGCAATCTGAAATGCAATATAGTCCAAGAAAATTGTGCATATTTAACTTGGGATGTAAATTACAAACATTTAAAAGAATTTGAATTTAATGAATTTGACTTGAATTTTATCATAAAATTATGCAAAAATTGCACATGCAAAGAAGACGAACACACTTGGTGTATTGCTAAATCTACGGGGTTATTAATATAAAAATATTGCTAATCAAATTTTAGATTAACTTCTGTGAAAATTGAAAATTTAGAATCAAATGTTAAGTACTCATTTCAAGTAGAATGCCAAAATGAATGGGCAATTATCCAATTAAACCTCTGCACCAATATCATAAAAATAACGACGGAAAGCACACTAGTGAAATCAAAAACAAGAAATAACTTTTTAAATGATTTGTTTACAAAAAAAAGGTACTCAATAAATAATGAACCAATGTCTTTTGACTATAAAAAATATTCTTATGGAGAGCACAGAAGGTTGTCACAATTTCAATCTCATTCCGACGGGAAATTTGAAAAACTTTACGAAATTTGTGAAAAGTTTGATGACAATGATAGTGTTTCATTGTATAGAATTAAAGACAAAATGAGTGGGAAAAATTTTTTGGCAAAATTTTATCATTTCGACATTTCATCAAAATCAGAAACTTTACGAAATGATTTCAAAAATTATGTCAAAATTAATGAAATTTGTCAAAACAATAAAAATATGATTCAATTACATGATCATTATTTGGATGCAGAATTTGGTGTATTGATTATGGAAATGATGACTGGTCCAACTTTTCATTCCATGATAAATGGATTAGAAACTTGTGATGAAGGTAATGTTTCGAAATTTGCAAAAGATATGTTGGAATCAATTTCGCTTTTACACGAAAATGGCATTGCACATTTAGATTTGAACGAATATTACTTTGCTGCTCAAACTATTGAATGTGATCGGCTGAAAATGATTGATTCATATAATTCATTTAAAATTGACAATGAAGTATCGAAATTCAGTCTTAAACGCAATGCATTGATGAATAATAAGTCTATCGGATTTTATACCGATATCTTTTTATTTGGAATTGTGCTCAAAAGTATTTTTCTCAAATTGTACAACATTAGTCGATCATTGTCAATAGAAGACCAATTGAATTCTTTAGAAAGTAAATTATCATTTGATGGTTTTGATTTTATATGCAATGTTCTTCAGAAGGATCATAAAAAGATTCCTACCATTCATCAGGCCTTGTCACATAAATGGATAACTCAAATACCATTGTTAAAATCTTCTAAAACCAATTTTGGCAAAAATCATATGTTGGGGTTTAAAGAATCTTTTGATTATAATTTAAGAAACCAAAAAGATTTAGTCGATATAACCTTTGGTAATACATCAAAATGTCATTTACGTACTAACTCAGCGCTGTGGAGAGGCAACAGTGTGCTCAGTCAGATATAGATTTTTTCTTTATTCTTTACTTATATACAATTGAATGTCTGTGTGTTACCGTATATTTAAAAAATTAAGAGTCGTAGAATTTAAAAAACCCAATTTCTAATACAGTTTCGCTTGTTATGTTTATATCTACGTTTTATTTTCCGAAATTGAGTCCTTCAGTGTCAAAAACCCACGTTTCTCCTTTTTTTAAAATTAAAAAAAACATACATTCTGAGAGCGTTGTAAAACCATTAACATTGTCGTATATCCTAGCCTCAGAAACGCACACATTCATAGTCAAAAACACAAATTACCCTTATTTTTCAAAAATGAAACATGTCCTAAAATTTTATAAACCATAAATTCTGGGATTGTTTGTAAAATCATAACGATTGTGATAAGTGGCAACCTCAAAAAACTCAATTTTCACTAGCAAAACCACAAATTAACCTTCTTTTTTTAATGAAATTAAACTCTAAAAATTCAAAAAATTGACAGGTTATACAGTTGTATCCTGTTAACACACACAGAAAATTTCAATCCGGATAAGTGAAGACTTCACGGTCAAAAAAGTATTTTAGTATTCATATATATTTTTTTCAAAATATTTTATTAAAACAAAAAATGTGAAATAATTAACAGTCCCAAAATTAAAAAAAACATTATTCTGATAGAACTTATTCCAGTTGATATAAATACAAAAGTTCAACTTAAGAAATGTAAAGATAAAAAAAATAATTTTTAATATATTATCAATCAATATTTTTTAATTAAATTTGAAATGAAATTTTTCTAAAAATAAGGGAAGTTCTGTCAAAAGAGGATTTTTTTAATAATTTAAAATTTTAATCAATTAATTGATTGGTAGCCTCCAATGAATTAGTTCTAATCCCTGTTTTAAGATATGAATATCATGCCTGAAATAAACTTAATTTTTAGTTTTACGTTTTTTATTAAAAATTAAATTTTATTAAATTTAGACAATAGAGAATATGCTCCTAAATTTATTGAAGAATTGAAAAATATACGCGTAGATAATGGATCTTCGGTAGTCTTACGCTGTAAAGTTAGGTCAATTAGCAGTCCTTCAGTTTTTTGGTAAATTTATGATATTATATGTATTAAATCAGCTTCAACCTTTTAAAATTTAAATGATAAGCCTGATAGCGTTTCCCCTGTATGAATATTTTTGGCAATTGTTATCATATAAATTATTATTAATCTTTATTATTAATAATAAAAAATGCAAGGTAATATAAAAGTTCTCACCCTTTTGCATGTATCAGTCCGAATTATCTTTAAATAATAACCCAAATGATGAAAACAACTAATCTAAATTATAATTGGATTTATACACATTTTGTATCATCATTATTAATCATCTAATTAGGTACAAAAAGATAAACAAGGAAATATTAATTAGCGGATTTAAATACATAATAAAGAGTTGTCGCTTGACCCATGAAATTAGAATTAGTAGATGTGGAGTAGAGGACGACGATGTGTACATGATTGTAATTGAAAATTCATTTGGATCAATTACCAGTTCAGCTAAAGTGACGGTAAATTCCAAAAGAATTTTAAATTTTGACAGGAGGTAAAATTTTTATTTTTATTAACAGGTATTTGTGAAACTTTACCTGCCATACTTATTAAAACTTTAGACAATCTTTATTTAATCCCGTTTTACCAAAATTAGACACATTCAAAATGAGCAAAGATTTGGAAGATTTAAATTTACCCATAATCGAAATAAAAAAATGTAAATTTGCTTTTGGATTAAGAGATAGACGAATAGTTTGTGGGTCCGAATTAAAATTATTATGCACGGTTGATAATTTTGAAAGAAACGACGACATTGTTTGGAAACATAACGGAGTTAAAGTTAATTCCAACTTTAAAACAAATTACGACATTACTAATTCGGTTGGAATATGTTCTTGTACAATATCGTCAACGTCTTATGAAAATAATGGAATGTACAATTGCATGATTATGAAGAAAAACTGCATTATTGCTGAAACATCATGCAACGTTGTTATTTTATAAATATTATTATTAATATTATAAATATAAATATATCCTTGACGAATTGTGTTTTTTTGTTTTTACGATTTACAATTGTATTTAAAAAAGTCTTAAGATTTAAATAAACAAAAGTTCTAAAACAACTTTTCAAGGCATATCATTACATCAATTTCATCGCAGTGATTGACGCCTTCAATACCATAAATGCATTTATTTAATTAATAAAAAAAGAATAATCCCTGGTTTATACATTTCATGCAGAATCTGCATTGTAGATATGTTACAACTTGTACAATGAAACTACAAAATATTGTATAATCTGTTGGAAACTTGACAAATTTTGAAATAAAATAAATTTACCTTTTTACACGATTTAGTAGAGTGTACATTATGCAAATATATTTTCTAATATTTATTAAATTCAAATTTGAATGTGAAATTCTCACTTTTATGCAAAGTGTTTACCATTAAAAATTTAAACTAATATTATCGTTAATATAAGCATGCTTATTGATTATTATGAAAGTAATTCTTTGTTTGAAGATATCATTGTGCCAATTACTACACAAATCAACACGGTTAGGGTTGTATCAGACTGTAATTTTGTTAAAAAGTTTAATAATGACCATGAACTATCCACTTTTTTTCTATCTCATATACTCCAATTTAAATTACAAAATTGTGTCCTTAAAGTTTAAACATTAAGCCATTGCAAAATTTTGTATAAATTAAGATTTAATTTTTAAAAACTTACTGTAAAAATCAACAATATTACTATTAAATTTAAAAAGTAATACTGTCAATTTGTGTTAAATTTTACTGCCACTTTTATTATTTCTACTGCTGGTTTAAATTAAACTAATTTAATAGCGAATGTACTAATAAACGAGAAACTACTGTATACATACATTAGGATGTAACATTTTTTGGAAAATTTTAGAATTTGATGGGCAATTAGCACTAAAAGTGTGTATCTTTTAAAATAGAAAAACTAATTCGCAATCAAAAATATTTAACGCTATCTATTCGAGTTGCGTTTGTCATTTTAAATATCACTGTATAAATATTATGAAGAAATTAAAACTGAACTTTATTTTAACAGAAATCGGCGTTTGAGCTTTTAAACGTGGTACCGCCTTTATAATATTGTTCTCCATGTTAGTTATACAGTTTATTTTTTTAAATTTGTTTCTAGCCAATTTTTTTTGGATTTTATTAACGATTTAATTTCTCGAATTCTGGTTATTTACAATATAATAAATTCATTCAAATACAAGACATTCACGATCTTGTTTGCAAAAATAAAGTCATGTTTGCATTGAATGAAGTCATGTTTGCAATAAATATGGTCAATACAGAGATTCCATAATATACCAAAATTTATTAGATATTTTTTGTTAAAATAACTTTTAAGTCATTTTTAAAAAGCATAAATTAAATTAATCTTTCACAATATATTTGGGAAATTTTTTTTTAGTATAATTGTATCATAATAATTCTTAATGGCACATTTGTCGATAATTATATTTAAATTTTATATTATTTAATTAAATAAATTTATATTTATATGTAGATGTCATTCTACCTTTACAACCAGAACTTACACATTTCCAGTATAATGTGGTCATGTTCCTTTGATGTATTGTATACATATATCCAAAGTGGTACAGCTTAGCTTTTCTTATTGTCGAAAATAATTTTATACTGTTCGATTCCATGATGATGTAAGTTTCTTCCATTAAGTCTTTTGTTTATAATTCGAGTGATTATTATTAAGAGATTAAAATAATTTTTCAATTAAAAATAATCCTGTTGAGGAGATTTGTTATTATAAAGTATTATAATCAAAATATTTTCCCTTTTTTTTATAGGACAGAATTCACTACCAATATAATTTAATTGAAATATAATCTTGGATTAATTAATATATAATCATTATTTATTATTAATCTCGCCTTATAAATACTGCAGCACATATATTAAATATTTTACGCTATTGAATATTTGATTTACGTTCATTATTTTTATATCAATATCAATTTCAATTCAATTTTATTGCAATCTTTTAAAATACCAAAAATGACCACAAGAATTGGAGATATTTTGGTTGGTCCATATTTCGGTTTCATTTTTAATGAACAGAAACTACCTACTAATAAAAATTTTCTTTGCAGAATATTGTCAAAAAATAATCAAAACATAATATTACCATTTCGTGGTATTGCAAGTTAAATTTTCGATATATATTGTAAAACTGGATTGAATATAATAGGCATTGAAGGTATTTATGTTAAATTAAAATATTTATTTTAAAATTACAAAAATGCATTCAGAAATCCTAATTCTCATATATCATGGGTGGTGATGATGGGTGTGACACCCTACAGTATACAATTACATTTTATCATAGTAATAATAATAGTAATAATTTATAATATTATAATAATACACTCAAATAGAAACACTAAAAATATTCTAGAAAAATCTTAAGATCGTCGAACGTTAATATGAGGTTTTCTAGAATATTCTAAAGTGGATATAAATAAACATTTATGTGATATTTCATTTATCGTTTATTTTTGTGCATACAGTTTTATTTTGAAAATTGAAAAT
>LWCA01000533.1:0-24321 GCA_001642005.1 Intoshia linei | reverse complement strand
TCTTTCAACTGAAGCTTCGGTTAATGGCATTTTACATAACATTCTGAACAAAATGTTATGCACTGATAATTTTTAAAATGATATTTCCAATCCTAATGCTAATTTTTCTTGTATATTATAATATATTAATATTGATAATTATTAATTTAAATTGTGATTATACATCAAAATTTAATCGTATTTAAAAAATTGATTAATTTTGCTGGTATCATCCTTGGTCATAAGGGTTCCTTTAATTTTAACAATCTTGATGATAGCGTTCCAGTTCGTAACAACTCATAATATTTTTCAAAATAATATTGGAAAACGAGGATAATTCCCTTAAGCGTTAGTAATTTGCGGTTGGAATAAGAAGGTTTTTAAAAAAAGGATATTTTTTCATTAAGGTCTGGAAAATTAGATTTTTTATTTGTAGTTTGATGAAGTGGATTTTTTTCATAATATTTTGTAAAATCGGATTTTTGAAAAGAATATCAGTGTAAGTCAATTTTTCCATGAGGGCTTGCAATGGTATTTTTGATTAAATTTTATTAGTGGTGGGATTTTTGAAATGGTAAATTTTAAATATTATAATATAATCATATTTTCATAGTAATAACAAACATAAATCAAATACATGTATGTCTCAATTTTTTTCGGAAAATTTAATTCCCGGCACATTCACTAATTATGATTCATACTTAATTTCAATAAAAAATTTATTTTTTTAGAAAGTGTTGTAGTTTAAAAAATACCTAATTAAATTTTATGCATAAATAATATCCCTATCTGCAATTGTATTCAATTGAACGTGGTTATTGCTTTACAAATCAAATAAAAACTCTAAATTTCTAGTTTTCATTTTACGCTATGAAATGGGTAGCTCTTCAGGTTAAAAAAATTATTATCGTTACAAATATCTTGAAAATTATTATCAAATTTAAATAATATAGAAACTGACCAAAAACAGAACCAGCCATAAAATTTAACAAAATGATTATCACATATTTAAAATGCAGTTTCTAAATCAATATATTCAATTTAGTTTTCGAGGGATATTTTGGAAATTTGCTAGAATCGGTATAAAAAATTTTAATTTGATGAAAATAAAAAAACTAGGCGAAAGAAAAGATTGGTTCATAGCTGGATCATGCGTTTTAATGGCATTTTTAAACATTTTGTACTAACTTGTAAAAAATAAATTTATTTACATATTTTCAAAAATACAAATACCAAATATAAAAACTGATAATTATAATGGCACATCCAAGTAGAATCATTGCTGTCGACAGAAAAAGAAACCTGCATACTTGAATTTTGCTGAAATTGACTACACTGTTTGTTTCTACTTCTTTAATAAAAAGGGCATCTTCATAAGTCTTGTATTTTACCATATTTTTTTTAAATGGACAGGTGTTGACTTCGGCATCTGTTATGCAAGCATCACAACCATTCACGAGTACTTAAATTGACAAACAAGCTAATTTTACATTCATTACCATGATTGTGTTTAAATTCAATTAACCAAGTAAATTGCCAAACTTGGATAAATTTTTGAAACTTTAATAAAGTTTTAACTATTGTAAATTTGATATTGTAAAATTTATTATCACTCTGAATTAAAATAAAGTCTAAAATATTTCAACAATTAAATATTTGAAAAAAGTTATTTCTATCAAATATATTTTTTATCATGAAAAACGATGCCGTTGGAATGAGTTTGGCGGATGTGGTAATTCTTTAGTAAATTTAAGCTTTGTTGTTTAGAAATGTTTTAATTTTCAAATTGCGTTATATTTTTCAATTCCTTGGACATGAGTTTTAATTTCTTATTTACTTTATTTTAGCCGCATCATTTGACAGATTTTATACGCGAATTAAAAACACTATCGTATGAAGAATTGTACATTAAATTGACTGCTACAAGTAAATGGAATTTCGGAAAGGTTTTTAATTTATTCATTACTTTACTTACATTACTTTAGTACAGTCTGTATGTTTGGTTAGATTTACTAAATTTATTTGATGTTTTATATGAAAAAGCACTCACAAAGACGAAAAATGATATTATATTTATGGACGTTGAAGGAAATGATTCTCTAGCAAAACTAATTGAAGCTGTCATAAAATTTACCATTTCAATCCTTGAAAATTCCTTTTATCGCAGTGTCTACTCTTCAGTCATTTACCTATTTGAACTGTTCAAATCACGACATAGTTTTGTCGTTGAATCTGCTCTACAATTAATATTTACTCTCGCCAAAAGAAGTTCATATTTGACTAAATTAACAAAACAAAGCACTATTGGTTTACTCGAAAACCTAATTTTATTTGCTCGACCCTGGGTGTTTAATAACAAACGATTTACTTTTGTTGAGTGTACCAACCCAAATTTACCTCTACCTCCAGAGTTTAATGATTTCCGATACGAGTATTTTTTAGATACCAAAAAACAAACAACCAATTTACTTTTAACTGATAATAAACCTTTGGTAATTATACGCAAAAATATACACCTTCTTAATATGACGCATGTTGAAATTTACAATTCAATTATTAAAGAACATGACGTACCCAAAAATAGACTATTGGATTTATTTCATCAGATACGATACAATTTATATTTTTCTAATTTCAAGGAAAGAATCGTATTGATTAAATGTAGATTGTTGGCCACTGCCATTGTGTGCAACATTAATTTGGAAAATACTAATTATACAACAGATGTTGTCTCTTTTGATTTCATTCATGAACTTGTCAATGTTTTGGATATCAAGTACGTTTATAGTGCCAAGGAAATTGCGACAGTCGAGTCTACAGATATTTGTACCATTAGTGCTACCAATAATATTTCAACCATTTGCAAGTTTTTTGACTATTTATCTGTAATTTTTATTTATTTAATTATTTTTTGTTAAAGGGAATGTTGTTTTATGGGTATTTATTTTTTCACTTAGTTTTAGCAACCAATTATTAGAATTAGTTTTACAATTTTAAATTAATGGTTTTTATTTATATTTCTATGTAAATTTATTTTTTAGAATCTATTTTTAGTAGAGATGGGTTTAGAAACTTTTAGTATAAATTTATCAAAAATAAATATTATTAAAACAATTTTACCAACAAAATATGCAATATTTTATCAATCAATTTTTCAAACATTATGGTTACACATATTTTTATAGCAATCATTTTATAGAATTTGTTAAACCCCATTTTTAGAAATCTAAAACTATTTATACCACCTATTTTTTGATCGATATAGGAATACCTATAATTTATAGGCTATAACTCACTATTTCAAAATCGTGATTTCGAAAAATATTATTTTGCACAGAGTCAGTATTTCTGTATTTTTAAAAATAAGTTAAATTCTCATTTTTAAGAAATTATAGGATGAATATTTACATTTGAATCTTAATTTTAATTCAAAAATTTGAGAGAAATTGGTTGACAATATTTTAAAAGTTATTTTTTACCGGGAATGTTTTATTTCTATTTTGTATTTATATCATATCTGAAATAATCTGTATAAGAAAAATCTTTATTTCAATTCTGGAACATAAAAATTTACTATTTTTTATTATATTATTTTATATGTACTTTACATTTATATCTTAAAAAGAGGCCCCCAATTTATTAAAAAATACTTCAGATTTATATCTTAAGAAACAGTTTATAAGTTTTGAAATGTGGGAATTTAAATAACTAGAAAGAAAATAGGTTAAAGAATCATAATTCTGGTAATTATTCAATTTAAATATGTTCTACAATGTTTATCATATAATATTGACATAAAAACTGTTTCAAATGATATTATTAAACATTAAAACCTTTCTATTAAGTGAATATTCAAAAAAGAAAGTAGGAAATCTTTGATTTTCTCTTATTAATTTTCAATTAATTAAGTAATTTTTTGTAAAAGAAATAAAAAGAGGCCCTAAATTTTTTTTATTGCTTCGGTCTTTAAAATTTTGAAACTTTAAAGGGCCTCCGGTCCTTTGCTTAGCCCAGAGCCACGAAGTGGCTTAAGACGGCTCTGAGTAAATGGAATATTCATTTTATGATCGTGAAGGTTTTACTTTGTTATGTTGAAATTTTTTGTTGGTGTTAACAAAAGTCTGTATTAGATGTAAAATTTTTCATATACATGTATGTGTTTTTTACGTTTTAGAAAAAGTCCCAAACTAAATCTGAGACCATCGTGAGATTCAAATAAAATATATAAAAAAGTTTATCAACTTTATTAACAACTTTTTTATTTTTATAGGAGAATTTTTAATATTGATTACATATATGCCCAGATGTTGGGACCGCTACATTATTATTTCAAAAAATCCAATTTCACCAACATTTAATGGAAAAACCTCTTTTTCCATTTATTTTATAATTCTCTTATTCTAACCCAGCGGTTTCAAAGTAAGAGTTCGGAGAACAAAGATACAAGAAATTATTTTGGGCACCAGTTCGTCCGATACTATGACTTTTTTTGAATATTTATTATTATTATTTTGAATATTTGAATATTATTTATTATTATTATTGAATATATCACTTTACCAATATTTTTTTGAAAAACACGATTTTACCAAATTTAATGAGAATACACCTTTAATTTTTTCATGAATGTTTTATATTTTATGGTTTCTTTGGGATCCAAAAATAAAATGAATTATTTTGAAATGGGAGTACATAGTATAGTATGGTCTTCATACACTATTTGGATCGGGTGGAACTCATTTAAACCTTAATTTATTTTGTTTTAGGATGTGAAAATTGTTGTTATATCTGCTCTGTGTGCTATAATATATTTATCAAATCATTCATTTCAATCAAAGATAATATTCTTACTCCAAGCAAATTATTACCATGGGTTTCTACCAAAACTTGTTAGAGCTGTAGTACACGACGTATTAAACAAACGCGACAACACTATAGTATCACTAAACCTCTCAACTTCATTATTTTCCCTAGTCTATCACATGTCAAATTATAAATATGGCAGTGAAGCTCTAATGGAATCAGATGTAGTTCAATCAATCTTACAAATCATACGATTAAGCAATTGTGAAAACAGCTCGGATAATTTAAATAAGGTAATATTTGTAACCCGTTCCGTTCGGATAATTGATTTAATAACGAGTTCTCCATTATTTGATGATGGTGAAGGTTTCATAGGTATATCTGAAATATTTCTGGAACGATTGAACTATGAAGTAAATGACAATGATGAGGATATAAAAAAATTTAATGAATTTCAGAAAACCAATAAAAATGATACTGGTGAATCATTTGAAAATGGATGTAATTTACGTAAAGCAGCTCTGATAAAAACTATATTAACATTTTTAAAAAAGACTATACAAGGTTCAACCGCCGTTGATAACTTTGGTGAAATGGTTATTTCAAGTTCATTATTTGACTGTATACTTGCAATAATAAAAAATGCGGATTATTATGGGGCGTCTTTGTATTTAGTAGCTTTAGAATATATTCAATCTCATATCGTGGTATTTCCATCACATTTGAAAAATATCCAAGAATGGGGGTTAATGGAAGCTATATTTGAATCGACATTAAATGAAAATTTTCCTATTGGTGGAGATCTTAGTTTAACTTTGGGGTTATTCCACGCATTGTGTATAAATTATGATGGTATGGTGGCATTTACAAATAAAAATGTTTTTAAATGTTTAATTCGTTATTTGTATTCTTCCAAGTATATTCAAATGTTTAAAAGGTTTAATAGAATTCCGTCAATGATTGGTCAATTCATAGATGAATTTGTTCGAAAAGAAAATAACACGGTGGATTTAATGATTGACGAAGTTATAATAATGTTGAAACGAATAACAGTGCTTGGAAATAGTTTCAAAACTATTGTTCATGATGCGGAATATAAAATACCCAATGTAAAAAGTTTACGTGATGGCAAACAAATACTATTAAATGCGTGTGTTCCATATAATGTCATGCTCCATACGATCGACATGTGTAGTAAATTGGAATCTGAAAATCAGACTAATGATTTTTGCATATTCTTTGAAAATATGACTACCTTTATGCTGGCACTATTTATAAATTCTCCTATTGCAGCAACATACATTGAAAATTTTTGTTCAAAGGGAGGAGCAAAATTACTCTTAGAAATGATTGGTTGTTCAAATTTTTCGTTAAACTATAATCGATTGGATTTATCTAATGATTTCATAAAACTCTTGATGAACATTTTCGTATCTTCAAAGAATGAAAATTATTACATTTCGTCCATATTAAACTCCATGGAAAAATCTTTTACTGGGCTGGAACGTTTCATATCTCGGACTGGAGATGTTGAACAAAAAAAGAACAAAAGCTGGTATAATACTGTAGAAAATTCTTGGCTTACGTTAATTAAAAA
Source organism: Intoshia linei (assembly GCA_001642005.1). NCBI lineage: Eukaryota > Metazoa > Orthonectida > Rhopaluridae > Intoshia > Intoshia linei. Next base: position 17,942 of record LWCA01000533.1, on the reverse strand, counting down.
TTTTACACACGACAAAAAAATAAATATTTCTTGTAACGACGATAAAGTCAAAAGTTGTCGTCAAAAGCACGTTGAACGATGCAGTGAATCATCTAATCGAAATTTGTATTACGATTGTTATGGGTTGTATCAACCAGATTTAAATCCAGTGTATATAAACCATGGTTCATTGAAAAAAAAGGAAAAGAGTACCCCTGTGTTAAAAAATATTGAATCTGTTATTAATTTGGCTCATACTGGTTTCAAGGAAATGAATTACATTTCAAATACTGATATTAAGGAAAGTAGAAATTTATTTTCAAAATCAATCAAACGAAAACTAAAAACGTTACGTCAACCGGATATTATTATTAAAAATTTGAATTTTATTAAAGATTGCGATTCTGATTCGATTTTAATTCATTCATTGAATAACCTATACATGAAAGGAACTAAACTACCTTTGAGACTGGGTCATGATGATATATTTAAAAGTATAAGTCAGATTAATACATATGTTAAAATGTTTGATAATTTTATTAGTTTAAAGAAATCTGGTTCCATCAATTCTACTATAACGTGTAAATTAGTAAACCAGCTGAGTCGTGCTACGGGTTTGAATATAATGATGCGATTGATGCAGTTTTATAAAGCTTGCCAATATGAATATGTTTTACTTTTACAAGCATTTAAATTGATTAATTTATATGCTCCTTTTGAAGAGGGACTCGAATGTATCATAAAATGTGATACCGCAGAGACTAAACATGACAAAAATGTAGAAATAAGTAACCCCATTCCTTCAAACTTGTCTATTGATATGACAGATAAACCCTTTGTCGAAAGTAAGCATTTAAATAACGATTCAAGGATGTATTCCTTGTTGGAACAAAAAAGATTGAAAAATTTGCTAATTCCTAATATGCATGAGACTATATTGACCGAAGGACCGAACCATTATAAAGTTGATTTGGAATCTATATCTAAGAGTGATGATGTTATAATGAAATATTTGGTGGTTTATAGAGAATTTTTATTATCCACTTCATCTAATATGTCTGTGATTTCAGGGTTTTTAAATTCTATGACAGATTGGTTAAATATGTTCAAAATTCCTGTAGAAAATTCTTCTTTAAAAGATAAATATTTCTTACAGCAAATTTCAATGTCTTGTACAATCGTTTATTGTATTTCTCAAGTTTCCCCATCACCTCCGAAAAATATTTTGTTTGATAGTTATAAATTTATAAACATGACTGGCTTTGCTTCTCTATGGATTTCTGTGTTGTATAATGAACCCTTGAAGCCATGTTGGCGCATGTTTGAACAATTTATTTTTACTGGGTCTTTATTTAAATTTATGGTTGAATTGGAAAAGACGATTTATTTGTGCAATAAACATTTGGCTCAATTTATGTTGTTAACCGATAAAAACGTAATATCCATTATACCTAGTCATATTGTCGTTTATCTTGAAACTTGTTTCATGTTTCTTGAGTTCTTAACAGATTATCAATCCATTAATCAGAGTCATCACCAAATTAATAAGGAATTAATTGCACACGAAAACGATAGATTTAATGATTACAAAAATGAAAAAGCCTTAAATCACCATTCACTCTTTAATCTAAAAATTTATTTACTTTATGTAAGTAAACAAGTACAACCTCTTTTGCAAAAAATATTGAGTTCTGAACTCATAAAATGTTCAACAAAATTAATCAAATATGTTATTTGTATCGTTCATAATATTGCGGTAATTGAAATGGAGTTGAAGCTATCTTTTTGTAATGTAGAAATTGCTGTAAATAACCCTACATTTGTTGATAAAATGAATGAAGAATTAGAGAATGAATACAACAATTTGCAAAAATATAGGAATCCACCGGTATATAATGGATGTCGATTTCATTTTAGTATTGCTCTTGAATCAATAATATCGTCAATATTGGAAATTTCGAAATACCGAAAAGGATCATTTAAATTGGATTATGAAGCTATTATGAAAAAGAAATTATTACCCCTGTCATACGAAGAATTATTTGGTTTAACTATTGGCCACATTTCTGCAAAACAAAATTACAATGATATTGTTTTAGAATGTATTGCATTGAATAAATTAGATTTGAATGCTATTAAATACCCTTACCCTGTTTCCGGAATCATATCTCATGTTTATACAAATTTATTTACTCGATTTCCAATCGAATCAGTATGCTACGTTTATCTGGCCAAAGTTTATAATAGATTGTTTAATTTAAACTTTGCTAAATTGAGTCTTGTTGTAAATATTATCAGTTCATTTTATACGTCATGTCAATGGCTAAAAACGAAATTGGATGATATGTGGAAAGGCACAGAAAGATGTAAAATTTTGGACCATCTTGAATCTTTATCGGAAATTAAATTATTTACTGCACAGACCAGATTTTTGGCAAATGTATTTGATTCTTCAAAATGTTGTTTTGACATTTCAAGTATCAATAAATGTGTAAAAATTTTGCTGGAAATTATTTTATTAACTTCCCAAATTTCTTTGGCATATCAATTGAAAAACGAATATGTATGGATAAGATTTTCCATACTTTTAATTGATACTGCTTATAAAAATCAAATTGCTGCACGTAGAAATGAACTTTTTAAAATGCGGCAAAATAATATTATGGGACGTTGGTATCAATATGATGATAGGAATGGAGTAACGGGTTGGTTTCCTCTTAGATCTTTTTTAAATTGTATAATTAACAAACACTATGCTAGAGGCGATATTATTTGCGATGTTCGATATAACGACGTTACATATATTATAAATTTTAAAACAATGATTGTTTTTCATCAGGGTCCTAATTATAAATATTCATACAAGATTGCATTTGTTCATAATGATGAAGTTTTTCTGCGAAATATTATACATTTCGATGCACAGACTAGTAAGAATGTTGTTTGTCATAGATATGAGGATAATTGGAATATGAATGATTGTATTGAAGAGATTAAAAATATACAAAAACCTATAAAAAGTGATGATTATATTTCTGGCATTTTTTATGAAAAGTCAAATATTGTTATTTTGTTACGTTCTATGCTGAATTTTATACTGTCACCAAATATTACTCCTGTTTTATTGCATTCCATTTTGCTGTTGATTGCAAGACTTACTAGAAATCGAATGTTTATTAAAGATTTTTATGAAATGGGATTATATAAAATTATTTTACATATACCTTCAAATGCTAGATTCGCTGGAGTTCAGGAATTGATTATAAGTATTTTATGTAATGCTTTAGAGAGCGATGATGTTATTTATGATGCAATTGATCAAAAATTTTTAGCTTCTCTGGATGATGTTAGAGTAGATTGTAGAATGATTCATGACAGGTTAAGAGAAATGGCTCCAGCTATCGCACGTGCCCCTCACGTTATATTAAAGTATCTGTCTGAAAGATTAAAAATACCGATTGGTACTGATTGGAGTCCAGACGCTTTAACGAAACTACTTGATCCTGATAAATTTCATGTTACATACGTTAAAGAATTTGTACCTCATCCAAAAAATAGAAAATTAGATAAATATGGAAAATTAGTTCTTAAAGATCTTCTAAATAGTTTCATATCGCTTACTAATTATTACGTCTACTATAGATTTGAATACCATGTATTCGTTTGCCATTATTTAAATCAATATATACTTAAAACTAAAAAGAGTTATCCTGTTCCTTTTTCACCGAGTGACTCACAATGTAAACATCGGGAATTTATAATTTCTACTGGTTGTATTTTTATCTTTTTGACAAACATGTCAAGATCATATTCTTGTATAGTTTATGAAATTTTACATCATGTTTACTACCCAAAATGGCATAATGTTTCTGAACCTTGTTTGTTTTTACGTACTTTACTTACTGAAATGATTTCAATAATTGAAACTGATGTAATTTCTAGTGAAATTGTATATACATCTAAAAATTTAATTTCTATCCTTGGAACATCATCATGGATTAGTATTGAAACTGAATGTGAAGCTACCAAAATTGTTTTGTCAGAAATATCTAGCGCTTTACACAATATTCTAGTGACTCCGGATTCTATTGAAAAACATAAACAGGTACGTAATGTACTTGATCCTCTTTCAGTTATAATGCGCACAATTCGGAATGGTCCTTCAGATGATAGATGCTGGAAGAATACGTCATGTGGCGATGTTTGTCCAAGTCATTTGTCTAATAACATGTCCATTTTTTATAGTTTTAGAAAAATGGCTAATGATATTGCTAAAATTCCGCTACAATTTAATCTATCATCTTCACATTTTGCTGACACTATGATTGATATTTCTTCTACACTACAGTGTGTTATCAGTTATTTGCATTCCTTTAATTTCCACACTATTAGTAAAACTAGAATCGATGTTGAAAAGTTTGAGAATGACAGAATCCAATTAATTAATGATATATTCAAGTATAATGAGCAATTAAATGAATCTTCAAATAATGTTCCGTTAGTACCTCATTCTATTGATGAAACCTACAGTTTCATTTTTAAAAATATTGATGTAGTAAGAGCTAATACTATAAAAGAAAGTAAACCTATTTTTAAATTAACCTTAAAATTTCCTCAACTAACTAAAAATTGTGTAAGCAAGGTAATTAAAAATGCTTCTACAATAAAAAAGAAAAAATCTAATACTTTTTTTAACCCTAAACCTAACATTAGTTCAAATGATATTGAAATGAAACATTATAATGAGGATGACTTAATGAAGGGAAACATGGCCAAGTCAGATCCGTATGTCGAATGGTCCGATGAGATGGATGAAGATTGTATTTATACTGACAATGAAATTGATGTAGAGATTAATATTGAAGAAGGAGATGTGACGTCTTCAGGTGATGATTATAATACTCTTGAAATGGATGATAGTGAAGATGCATATGATGTTGTTGACCGACAGCATGATTCACACGGTAGTGATTGTGATCAAAGTGATTATGAAAATAATATACAGCAGTCTAATGTTAATTCATCTAATCAGGACCAGGATAATGATACCTTTTCTTCTGATAGTCATGATTATTTAATTGAATCACAGTCCCATTCAGATTCAGGGTCATCGGTTACTCTTAATTCGGAAGATTCCGAAATGGCATATGACGAAGAGAGATTTACTTTTGATGATGAAGATAGTGATTGGGAATTAACTGAAGACGATGCTGACGAAGGAGAAAATCAATCAGAAAATGATTATGTTACAATAAACACACGTTCGGAATCTTCTCAAGAAAGCGAAAATACTATATCATATATTCATAATATTAATCAAAATATGACAATTAGTCCACGTGAAAATGTAATTAATATGTCTAGAATTTTGGAAATCAATGATAATATTTCAATAACTGAATTAGAAAATCGAATTAGTCAGTTCACGTCTCAAATTGGTAATCTCAATACTAATGAAGTATCTAATGATCAACTTGAAGATCAGCTGAATATAGTTACAAATCGGATTTTTCCACCATATGCTAATATAAATAGAGGTGATATAGCGATAGGCGGAAATAATAATCAACGATCAATTGCTAACTTTGTAGGAGCTACCGGTAGTGATAGAAAGCTTTTTAATTTAATGTTTACGCATAGGTATATGGACTTACCTTCTAATATCGCTGCAGCAGCCTTTTTAAAACATCCAGATTTATCCGATGTTCTGTTTCCTTATGCTAATGGTTTGACTCAAGTAATTGATAATGGATGTTCACAATATACACATTCTCTCTTGTATGATATTTGGTGTAAGGCGCTTAATGTTACCGTTGGAAAACAAGATTTAGGTACTTCACGTATAATGTATTCAGTTATTAATAATATTAATGTCACCCCTCTGCAGAATCTCGTTTCGTTTGATAAAGCTAGACACAATTATTTCATGTCCATTCAACCTTCTTCGATTATGATTCCTGCTTCTTCAATTGATAAAATTACAGCAAAATCCCTTAAACGTTATTTGTATAGTAGATGGTGTGAAGAGTTTTTATTGTTGGACAACAATACAGTTTATGAGTGGTTGCCTTATATTACGTCAGTTCTTTCTACTCACTTGGTTAAAAATAGGAATAGAGAAGTATCACTTATTCTCAGAAAAGCTCATGCTACTAAATTTTTGGAAGATAATTTGGAACTATGTAGCGATTCTAATAAAAAATCTGTTGATTTACCTTTTGCTTGTCGGAAATTCCATGAAAATGATGCAAACCAACAGATGTACCCTGCAAAAATTGTTTTTGATACCAAAAAAGATTTGGAAAAAGAGGATAGCACATTATTTAGTATCAAGAATATAACTAAACGATGGGATTCACAGACGGGTTCAACTAGAATGCAATTTAATAGGCGGGGATATAGAAGACAAAGACAGAGAAATTTGCCTTTGGCACCATATCTACTTACAAATGATGAACAAATGAACGACCTTATGCTAATGCAAGTATCTAATAATGATACACCATCTGTCGGTTTATTATCTGCCCCTCATTTACCAGTTAGTAATTTAATATTGCAGAGACATGTAAACAATAGAAATAGGTTATTTATGGATAGACAGGCTAATCAGCGAAGTAGAGACAGTGAATTTACATTAACATCAAGTTTACCTGTAAATTCTGCTTCTTTGGATTATATGGGTGGCGAAGTGCGACCATTGTTTGCACCTAGTTGTACTGATGACGCTAGATTAATTGAAAATATGAATAATTTGCCATTGGATGTGCCTGAAAATATTGAAGTTGAAGAAGATGAATATGAGGAAGACGAAGAAGAACAAGAAGAATCTGTACCTGTACAAGAATCCAATGATCCACCGTCTGCTGATGTCGTAGATGATATTGATCCCACGTTTTTAGAGGCACTACCTGAAAATTTAAGGGATGAAGTAATTAGACAACATGGTGAAATGTTAAATGTCCATATGCATGCTAGTAGAATGAGAGACAGACAAGTTGCCAACAGAATTGTCGGTTCAGAGTTTATGTCAGCATTACCTCCAAATCTTCAACAAGAACTTTTGACTGAAAATTTTACCATAGTTTCAGAAAGTGAATTACCTCATGTTAGTCCTATGCAATATCACAATGCTGTAGAATCAAGTGATCCAGAACCAACAGATAAACCCGCTTCTCCGGTGGAAGCTGCAACATCCATCTTTCAAACTGGAACTGAAACTAATATAGAAACAGAATCACGAACTGATATTAATCCTGTAGCTTTTCTAGCAACACTGGCACCTAATTTGCGTAATTCCCTTTTACTAGACCTAGACGATACTCTGATCCCTTATTTATCGAACGAATTATATAAAGAAATGGTTGAAATACGCAAACGCGTAAACGAAGACATTAAAATTTCTTTAAGTGATGACAATGCAAAAATGTTGAAAAGTTTAGCAGGATCATTAAGTATGAATTATTCACTGTTTTTAAGTTTCTTTAAAAATTTTCACAATGACGACTTGGCCAATATCGATGCATTTCTTAAACGATCAAAATATTCATTTGAAATGTGTAAATTAAAAAGTAAAGTTTTCAAAGTGAATGGTTTTAACGAAGAACATTCGTGTTTACGTTTTAACTTAAAATTTCCATTATATGTAAATACCTCAAATTATGAAATTGGACCACATAGGAAAACTAGTGATTTAAATGTTCCTTCAAACTACACAAAAAGTCACCCTCCGCCAGCTTTAAATCATGTCAGTTTGGCGTCATTCTTTATAGTTTTCTTGAACGATAAATTTAAGCTGCATTCAAATGCTTATTATAATATTATGAAAGAGTTATTATATAATGAAAAAACAAGATATTGGATATTACGATGTTTTTCAAATCTGATTGATAAATGTCTGCATTCTTTGTTAAGTAGAGAATCTGATGACATCAACTTAATTCAAAATTATTTAAATTGGTTAAATATTCAAGTTCAAAGTGATTCAACATACCCTATTGGACTTTTCGATAAATTCGATCAAGAAATTTTTGATTCCGATTTGAAATTGTTAGAAAAGGAGGTTATTGTTTATTCCAAAAGTTTGGTTATTACTGATAAAAATTCTAAAGCCATATTGAGAAGTTTATTAAATATTTTGTCTGAAGTTACAATTTATTATAATGACGATATTTTGCCTTATTTTCCGTTTAGTGAAAATATTGGTATAATGAAATATAAAAATTTACAACTTGAGTCGTGTACGTTGAATGGTGAAAAAACAACAATGTGTGACATTTGGCCTTTGTGGATTCAGTTGGATATGATAACAAATTCAGCAGACTTTGCGAATTTTAATAAGAATTACAAAAATGTGGATAAAACTTGTCGAAAAAGTCATCAGACTGTGTCGTTTACATTTAAAGGGTCTTTTTTTGAACAATTAGTCAAATTACTTGGATTTAAACTTGTTACGCAAGATCAAGATATATTAGAACGTACAATTGTTCACATTGCTACTTGTACCAAAAAATATGTAACGTTGATATCTGATCGATTAAGTTTAGCGTGTTATATCGATTATTATATATCAAGTCGGCGCACTTTTATAAATATTATTAAAAACAAAGCATTTATGCATCATCTGAATAAATATTTTGACGAAACTGTAAACGTTGGCATAAATAGTGTTTTCATCAATTCTACCTTACATACACATCAAGTGGCAATCAAATTTTCCGATAAAGACAAACTTCCATGTATGGACAATCTTACTTCCAGTTTATATTTACTTTCATTGAACTTGTTAAACATACCTGAGACTGTGTTCAGTCTATCGTCAGAATATCCGATTAACATTGAACCTTCACCAATAAACGAAATATACATTCAAGAGATCGCTTCTCTGCTAATTTTGAAAATTGAATCTGATACTGTGTTTAATTCAGTACGTGATATTTTCAAAGCATTAGCAGAAATTGAGGGATGTAGAACTATAATAATTAAAACACTGTCTAAGGAAATTTCCATTTTAGCCTCTCGGGTAACTTCTGAATTGCAAATATTGTACAGTGAAGCAGACTCCCATATTAAAAATGAGCAAAGTCATACAAGTTCTGAAATATCCAAGAAACGACCTATCGCCCCAACCAAAAGTGAAAATATGGAAAAATTGTTAAGACTCTTTTCATCCTCCAAAAAAAAGTTGTTTAAGAAACAGGTTAATGTTTTGTCTAACAAAATTAATAGTATCAATTTATTCACCAAAAATTTTGCCAATCAAGGGCTTTTTTTGAGGTTAATTTCTGTTTTGGTTGATATTAATGAATTAAACCTTGTTTTCTATACAATTAAAAAAACGTATACTATTGATGATTTGATTCAAGCGAATGATGATTTCAAAGCAGCGTTGAAAATTGTTGCAAACGAATCTTATGCGAACGTGACTTCCTTTATTAATTTAAACCCACTTATTAATCCGAGAATTTTAGATTGTATAAATAATAGTCCTATTGAGTTATCTGTGAAATTGAATATTAATGAGGTATGGATATATTTAGGCAAATGCTTAACTTGCTTTCAACATTTGGAATATAACGGTGTCGCTCAAATTTTGGAACCTTTACTCGAATCATTTTTTTTGGTACATGGCCAAACATCTGCAAAAAACCGTAGCGAAGAAATTTCTAAAAGAGATGAAACAGACTCTAAGCATCGTTCTGACCAAATTGCTCAAATATTACAAGAAACTGTTCAATACAAGGTAACGACTGATCAACTGGATGAATCAATTACAAATTCACCTACACCACTTCATGGTTACATGGAGCATACAAGTGATACTGATAAATTTATAGCATTTGCGGATTCACATAGAGATGTTTTAAATAACATTTTAAGGCAACGATGTAATGAAATACCCATTAGTAGTGGTCCTTTTAGAGTTTTGACTTATTACCCAAGACTTTTGGATTTTGATATCAAGGTTGATCATTTTTTTAATAAATTGCGTGATTTTGATGATGTTGATGATGAATACATAGATACATATCATATACGTGTCAGAAGAGAGTATGTTTTTGAAGATTCTTATAGGCATTTAAATGGAAAATCTACAGCAGATTGGCGTAAAAAGTTTTGCATCTCTTTTAAGGACGAAGAAGGGCAGGATGCTGGAGGGTTACTTAGGGAATGGTACGATATATTGGCTAAAGAAATATTTAACCCGAATTATGCTTTGTTCCGTGTTACACCTGGTGACAGAGTTACCTATACTATAAATCCTTTATCTCACTATAATCACAGTCATTTATCTTATTATACTTTTGTTGGTCGGTTAATTGCTAAAGCTGTATCAGATAGACAGTTGCTGGCTTGCTACTTTACAAGATCCTTTTATAAACATATTCTCAGTTTACCAATCAAGTAATTTTTATTTATTTTTGTATATTCGGTTCTTTCATTAACGATGTTGGCGAAAATTTTGCGCTTGATAATAATGGGATATATTTAAACTTAGTTATTTTAATTAAATTTAAAGTTAATTGAGTTGCAGTTGCATTTGATTAAGTTTTAATCTTTTACTGTCTGATCCAATTGTGATGTTTTGATGTAATGTGCATTTTAATTTATATTAATTTTAATTAATTTATATTCTTATATAATTTACCCATTTTAAGGACATAAACGGTGTTTAGATATACAGACTTTGAAACAGAGGACAACGATTTTTACAACAGTTTGGTATATGTATTGCAAAATAACATTAACGAGCTGGGCGATGATTTATATTTTGTGACGGAGGTACATTGAAACTTATTGAAACAATTAAACTATTATTTTTTTAGACTGAAGAGTTTGGTGTTATGAAATCTGTAAATTTAAAAGAAAACGGAGCAAATATTCTTGTAACTGAGGAAAATAAACGCGAATATATTGAATTAATATGTCGAGAGAGAATGATTGGTTCAATTCGACATCAATTAGGTGCATTTTTATTAGGATTTTTTGATATCATACCTGTGGAACATATTTCAATTTTCAATGAACAAGAAATTGAATTACTTATTTCTGGATGCCCTAAAATTGACTTGAAAGATTTACAAAACAATACACAATATATTCACTACACTGAAGAGTCAATTCAAATTATATGGTTTTGGGAAGCACTTCGATCGTTCGATGCTTCTTATCTGGCCAAATTTCTCCAATTTGTAACCGGAACTTCCAGAGTTCCACTTCACGGGTTTGCTCATCTGGAAGGAATGAACGGCAAACAATGTTTTCGAATCAACCGTGATAATCGCTCTAAAAACAGATTACCTGTTGCTCACACCTGGTAATTTAATAATAATTTGATAATGATAATCTATATACGAGTTTCTATAGTCTTATTTGTTGTCAATTTCTAGGTATTTATGATGAAAATTCATCTACGAAAAATTCATAATGAAATTTCAATTTTCGTTGACTTTATAAGTTATAATAATTTTCATTGATTTATTAGATTTGGAAACTCGTGGTTTATTGTGATTTACGTTTAATTGATTATATTATAGTTTTAACCAACTTGACTTACCTGAATATGAAACTTTCGATAAACTAAAAGAGTATGTAATTAAAGCAATCACCGAATGCGCCGGTTTTGGTATCGCTTAACCACTCAATTTGTAGTTATAAAATTATTAAATAATATATTGTTTATTTCTGTTTTTAAAATGTTTTAAATTTTTGTTTGATGATTATGCAAGGACGTTAATAACGATGAATATAACGTTAAAGCGTTTTTTTAAATGTAATTAATATAATATGTTAATTAACATATATATGCATTTAATTATAAAAAAACATTAATAATACATGTTTAAATAAATTTTTCCTCTCATTTTGGATGTAATTATTCTTACATTAATTTTAATTACTATCACTGTTGCTAATTATTCCTACATTGACAATAGCTATTTTTACATTGACTGACTATTCTTACTTTGAATGTAAATATGATTTTCAAAATTAATTTATATTTTTATTTTCAAACAATATTATGGTTACATGAACTTTCAAATAACACGGATATTTTTAAGAATCTAAACTCAGAAAATTCGAATATTTTTCTTAAATATACCTTAAACGTAAAAAAAATATATTATACATATATATAAAGTATGTAGTGCGATTCAACCATATTACGTTTCCCGTTAATTACAATTTAATTGTTGGTCAAAATATACCAGAAATCCTTAATAATTTGATTATTACTTTGAATATAGCAATGATCACATTGATAATTGCTATTATCACATTGCTTGTGATTATTATCATATTGATAGTGAGATGGTATAGTGTACAAGTGCAAACTAAAACAGAAGAAAGATGTAGACTACTTGTAGAGAGAATAATTAGAAAAAATAGTTGAAGAAGCAGCAGGCAACATCAGTGATGATAAAATTTAAGTCACAATGGATGTTGATAACGTGAAAGAGATTGAAACACCTAGTAAAGAAATTGTGTGAACAAAGCTTTTTCACTTTTACATTTAAATCTACACATTGCATACATGATTCCATAGTTATTATTACAATATGTGTTTATTGATATTCGTTTGTATCTTGTTTAAATATTTATTAATTGAACATATTAGAATTCTCAATAGATGTCTATTGTTTCTTTATTCTTGAAATGTTATTTAAAAGTTTGTAAAATGGCATATGTTTTGAGAAGAATAATAAAATTAGCTCTTGTATTCATAACATATTCTGTACCGCCAAAATCAGCAACATTTGTTATTAAACTAATTATGATATCTATAGTAACCATGATCGTTATGAGATAGAAGGGTTTAATTTTTTTAAATACGTAGCCTAAAAATTTTTTGTCGTTTCTTTTTTCATATACAATGACATATAATAAGTATGAAATGCCATTATATGTTAAGTATACAATTATATTTTTGATACTTTCTGTAAAAATTATGAAATAACCACCAATGTGTACCATCACGAATAAAACAATGTGCAGTGACATTTTTGTTGCAATAATATAATTGTTTGGAACAATATTTGAAATTTGACTCGTTACAGAAGATATCAAAACTATATATATAATGAAATATACTGTTTTCTTGAGTACATTAGTTATGATTAAAACTATTGGTATGTATTGATACATTGATATATCAATTATATGGATTATATTCTCGTATTCTAATATGATATTATTCATTTTGTTTAGAATGTCAATGAAATCGTATATAGGTTTAGGGTTAATGTTAAAATTTTTCAATAGCCAATTATTTTTGATTAAATCAATAATAAAGTAGATGAGAGATCTAGCATGAACGATACTTTCTTCAATAAAATTTACTTCTTCTTTGATAATATTATACATATTATTAAATTTATCGATTGGTGCTTTGATGAGTGGTGTTTGTTGTAGTAATTTGTCAGTATTTATTAAAAAATATGGTAAGTCGTATCCGATAGACAATGTAACCAGTAGAACAGCCTGAAACATCGATGTATTTGATTTAGAAAGGCGTTGCAAGTTGGGAGATTTATGTATTTCTGTAAAATAAACGACTGAAAACAATAAACCATAGTAAACTATTGTGAAAATTGTGTATATTGTGATCGAAATATAACGACGACTCAGTAGGTTCTCAATATATCGAAATACACTTCCATAATATATTATGCTTGTAAATATTAACGTTGATGATTCAATTAATACTCTATATTTCGCCTTTAGTTTTTTGTTTATTTTTGGGTGAAATTGAAGTACTCCAATCGTAATAACGTTGATTGCAATGTATATAATTGAAACTGATATAAATATATACATTATATTCGTTTCTTGTAGATTGGAATCAATTTGTGTTAGTGATGCTCGTGTTGGCGTTACAGTTTTGACATTTTTTGGAATGATCGATATGAGAAATATCCATCCTAGGATTATAATCATACTATAAAAATATGTATATGTATTAATAATTAAGTATCTTTATGTAAATATGCGAGTATTCATAAGCAACATTGATAATCATAATATTTGTTTTTTTGTATATCATATGCGAATCATAAATTTTTTTATTTGTGAAATAAGGATCAAGAATTGTTTTATGTATCATGGATTCTAATCCAACCCAGAGTTGCCATATATATATAAGTTTTCAGCAATAAGGTTATGTTTGCAATCAATAGCATTTTATTATGGAAATGTTAACCCTTACGAGACAATAACACGTATACAGTGGTTGTCGATTTAAAGCACACATTCCTGAAAAATTTAAAACACATTTTTTTGTTTTTGGTACATTTAATAGGAAAAAAATATTAATTTCATTAAACATTAAATACTAAATAGATACATTTCTTATTTTGCCGGTACTCTATTTCTTATATAAATGTGAATTCTCAAATTTGAAGGGTTAAAAATAAAGCACATCTTCGTTTTAAACCACAGCATTTATTACGAGTTCTATTTTTCATATACATTATCCTTAAAAAATCTCGAAAACATTAAAAATAAAGCACACTTTTATCATAAAATTTATGTCACAATTTAAAAGGTCAAAAGATTTAACATTAGAGAGAAAAAAAATAGCGGTTGAATCGAGAGATAAAAATTATGGACCTCATGAAATAGCTACAGTATTTAATATCACTGTAAACCAAGCTAAAGGCACTATCAAAAATAGTAATAAATTATTATCATTAAATGATTCATATCAGCATGGCATGGCATAGCATCAAAAAAACAATGGTAAACATTGAACACAAATATGCTGACATGAATTATTATTTAAAAACCAAAATCGAGCACCTTAGAAATTTTAACTGAAAAATATCATTTTCTATGATTCACACACTTATCGAAAATTATAATCTTCAAAATAACATTACGCTTCCAAAAACAAATTATTTCGTGAGGAAGTATATTAAATAAGCAAATATTGAATATGTAACTTTACATGGAGAGTCTGCTGATGTTGATCTAATCAAATTGATGAATTCAAATGACAGTTTAAAAATACAGTAGTTTCTCGTTTATAAGTACTAGTTATTGTGATTTCCCGGGAAATGACAAAAGTCGAGAACCGCGAAATTAAAAATTAAATTTCCATGAGAGCTTGAAATGGTAAATTTTATTAGTAGTGGGATTTTTGAAATGGATAACAATTGTTTTTAAAATTTTTTACGCAAATCTAACAAACAAAAAATTAAGATAGAATAATTCACTTTAAAGTACAAAGTAATGTGATATGATGGTTCCACCTGAAACAAATTTGGGAACAACTCCTTTAAAGGATTAATAATAGTGAATAGTAGGATTTTTAAGTTAAATTTTCAAAGTGAATTTATTTTTTTTGGTATAATAAAAATGTGGCCTCGGCCGAGCTAAATGTTATTTGTACGTAGTACATAACAGTCAAACTAGTAAGAATATGAAATTATTATGGAATAGATTATGATATATATAATATATTATAAAATTTAATGGAGTATTAAATAAACTGGAACAAATAAATAAACAAATGAGCAAACATACATTTTAAACCATTTTACTTTACATAACTTACATTATTTTACTATGTTTGTATAGTTGTTATATGTTGTTTGTATATGTACATACTTTGTTAGTAAAGTTTGTAAGATTGCATATGCTTTGAGAAATGCAATTATATTGGTTCTGGAATTCATAACATAATCAGTATCATCGTAAGCAACAAATAATGTAATTAATCCTACAATATCAGTAATAACCACACCAATAATTAAATAAAAAGGTTTAAATTTTTTATTTACAATCGAAATAAACTTTTTGTTCTTGCGATTTTCATATACAATAACATACGAAAAGTATGCAATACCGTTAAAAGTGAAATACACAACTGTATTTTTTATGTTTTCAGTAATGAAAAAAAAATAACTAAAAACGTGTACAAAAATAAAAATAGAAATTTCGACAGATATTTTGGTGGCAGTGACGTATTTGTATGGCACACTGTTTGTAATTTGAGACTTAACAGAAGATAATAAAAGCAAGTAAAGACCAAAGGAGATTTTTTTCATAATATTGAAACCAATCAAAAACATAGGAAAATACTTGTATATTAATGTATCTGTAGTGAGGTCGTAGACCAAAATCTTTGTTTAAAGTTTAATACTAATTACTGGTTACAATATAATTGATATTGTGTGTTGATTGATAATTGATATTCTCTTGATTCGTTACTAAGCTTATTATATGTTGTAGTAAGTTTATTGTTATAATTTAATCATTAATGGACCCCATTTAAGACAAATTATACTGATAAAAATGTGAGGGTTTGTTAATTTGTTTGCTTTATTTACGTTTATAGGTAGTTTGATTTTTTGTTAGGTGTGGGAGATTTGGTATAAATTGTGCAGCATGATCATTTTGTTTTTTAAGGGCAAGGTGATCATAATTTTTTTTCATATTTGCAATATATTTGTTTTTTTTATGGTGTATATTTTTATTTTTTATTTGTTGTTTGTTTAGTACATTGTGGATAGGCATGGTTAGTGATTTATTGTATAATATTTGAGATGGACTATATCCTGTTTTATGAGAAATAGAATTTTGGATTGATAACAAAAATAGGGGTAAAAATTCGTCCCAATCATCTTTGTCTTCATTGCAGTTAGTTCTGATTTTGTTTCTCAGAGTTCTATTGAGTCTTTCTATTGCACCAGTACTATTGTAATTATATGCTGATGAGAATGTATGTTTGAACCCACATGCTTCTGAAAGATTTTTTATTAATTTAGATTCAATTGTCGTCCATGATCAGTATGTATCGTTTTGGGAACGCTACCTACTAATAATATTATTAATGATTGCTTTGGAAGCTATTTCTGCTTTTATTGAGTCTGTGGTAATTGCTTCTGGTCATCCGGTGTGATGTTCAATCATTGATATGATGTACCTGTTGCCATTTTTGGTTTTTTCTATAGGGCCGAGGAAGTCGATTTGCCACATATTATTGAATTTTTTAGTGTAGATCGTTTTTAATGGTTGAGTTCGTTTACGACGTCCCGATTTTCCAATATTGCAAGGTTCACAAATTTTTATCCAATCATGAATTTGTTTTGATATTTTTGGCCAAAAATAATGGTTTTTAATATTTTCTAGAGTTTTGTATATATTTGGGTGGTTGTAAATTTTCTCATTGTGAAAGAATTTTATTATTTCTGTAGTTTTGCTTTGGGGTACTATGGTTCGTAATGTATTAGGTTTTTTATAATATATTATGTCATCTTTATTTATTAATTGTTTGATGTATGGCAATAATGTGTTTCCTAGAGTGATTATATCTAGTTTGTTTATTTTTTTATAAATTTCTTTGCAGTCTTTGTCGTCGTTTTGTGCTTGTTTAAGATTAAATATATCATTAGATGAGTAGATATGGTTTATTTGAGCAATCCTAGACAACATGTCGGCGGTTATATTGTCCTTGCCAGGTTTATATTTAATTGTGATATCATAGTCTTGGAGGATTTGAGTATATTTGAAATGTCTCTTTGTGATATTTTTTGTAATTCATTATATAGATAAGGGGTTTATGATCCGTGTACACTGTGTAAAGTTTACCAAGTAGATAGTGTTTGAAGTGTTGTGATGCCCAGGTTATTGCTAAAAATTCATTGTCAGTTGTACTGTGACGAGTTTGAGCATCGCTGAGTTGTTTGCTGGCAAATTGTATTGGATGATTATTTTGCATTAAGGCTGCACCGATTGCATGATTTGATGCGTTGCATTCTATACTAAATTCTTTATTTGGATCTGGTCGTTTCAGTATTGGTGCTGATGAGAGCAATATTTTTAGTTTTTCGTACGATTGTTGGCATTCCTGACTCCAATGAAAGGGTGTTCGTTTTTTTAATAGTGTTGTGATAGGAGTTGTAAATTTGGGAGAAGTTTTTTATGCAGTCTCTGTGATAGTTCATGACTCCTAAAAATCGTTG
>LWCA01000539.1:0-23990 GCA_001642005.1 Intoshia linei | reverse complement strand
TTATGAAAAACATTTACCAACTGTAAAACGTATAGTTAACAAATTCGAAGGTGATGCTCTCATAGTTAGACAAGCCAAATGTGCAATATCCAAAGAAACATTACTATCAGAATTAAAAATTATATCAAACTACAAAATGATATATGAATTAATTAAAAAATGTGAAGATTGCTCTTTTTCTATAATTAAAGCCTGGAAAGCTATCTAATATATCCATTTTGAAGAAAATCCATGTAATATCAAATTATACATTATGAAACGCCTGGAAAACAATGACATTAGAGTTATTTGCTAATTGAAGAATGATAATATTTTTCCGTATATATATGAACTATTTGAAAATTGTCAATCAACTTCAGCTGCCGTAGAACGAAGCTTCTCTAATGCTTAAAAAACTGATTGCAAAAGATTGAAAGAAATTTTAAAACCGATAATATTAAAAAATATACAGTTTGTCATTATAATTTAACAACAAATTAAACCAATTAATATTATTTTTTTATTAAATTTTAATTAATTTGTCATAAATAGATAGTATAATTATTTTCAATTGTTGCTATTGGAATAAAAAATTATTAAGTCCAAAAATTTAAAATATTTTACTATTAGGTATAAAAAGTTCAGATTTATAGGTCCGAATTTCAAAATTTATAGATCCAAAAAAAACTTGCCATAGTTATAAGCAATTCCGCCTAGAAATTCACTTATAGTTTTTCTACCTTGAATGTAATCATCAATCAAATTTTGTAATCGACAATTTGTAATTTTGTAATTTGACAAATAAACATTAACATTCTCAAATCTGAACTTCAGACTCTGAAGTGTGATATTTTGTTGATATGTATTTCATAAGTACATAATTATAAATGTGTGCCGTTTTTGTAAATTACCATTTTTATACAACAAAATCAATTTTTAATTTTCAGGAATTATTTTTTTATAGTATTTTTTTAAATATCTATTCTTCATAAACTGATAAAATTTAAAAATCTTGTATTGAAGCTCAATAAAATTTATGAAATAAATCACCGTAAAATTTTTAAGGGTTTTTTTTTATGGCCAGTTCAGAGTGAATTATGTGTAAAAAAATTTTTTTTGGTAGGTCGAAAATTTTTCATCATCCCGTCGTGAAAAATTTTATACCTACGGATTTAATTTTAGTTAATATATGTGACTAAAATAGTATAGTATAATTTTGGCTTATAATAACAAAATTCATTCATTTTTTAATCAAATGGAAATGTAACCTAAATTAATTTTGGCTTATAACAATACACAATTTCCTTCATTTTGCACACTGTTATTTAACCTAAAATTAATCTGGCTTATGTTTTGTTTGTTATGTGTGCTTATGTCACTGCTCATTGAGCAATTGAGCAGTGCTCAATTACTTTTTTTGTTAGTGTAATGCTGTTTCTATATTGATCTCAATTATCGTTCAATTGGTAGGTATAAAATTTTGATAGGCATAAACTTTTTCACGACACACCCAAAAAAAATTTTTAACCACGAATGAAGTCTTGCACGAAATTTTTATGATTCCATACAAAAATATTAGATAAAATTTATAACTTACTTTATTTAAATTGGCCAGAAAAAACGTACCATCACTTTTAGTTTATTTGAAATAAATTTTAAGCCGAAAATTTTTATTCGTCATCATCATAGATAAGTAGTTTTGCTTTACATCTAACACCAAATAAACTGAAATTGATAATACGTATTTTTTCTGGTCACTTTACTTTATTCGACGAAATAGTGAATTATGATAGTTACTAAGATAAACAGTATTTTTACGTTGGATGCCACTAAACATTTTAATTTTTTAAATTTAGTTATCCTTATTTATGTAATATACTACGCAATTTTTGTTTGTGTGTGTTTCCGTTTATTTCTGTAACTACCAGACTTAGAATTTTATAAAGTCCAAATTTCAATTACAGTTTATTCCAGAGGTTAGCAAAATATATTTCAACTTCCTAAACTCATATATTACGGGTCAAAAATTCCAATTGTCCTTTTTTGAAAATCAAACGAGTTGGAGAATTTAAAAATATATATTCTGATACGGATTTTAAAATCATAAATATTATCATAATTTTTAATTTAAACAAAATATATCTTCAGGGCCAA
The DNA here is from genome assembly GCA_001642005.1 of Intoshia linei. NCBI lineage: Eukaryota > Metazoa > Orthonectida > Rhopaluridae > Intoshia > Intoshia linei. Next base: position 21,857 of record LWCA01000539.1, on the reverse strand, counting down.
TTGTTTTTAAAATTCTTTACGCAAATGTTAAAAAAATTAAGATGGAATATTCACTTTAAAGTAAAAGTAATGTGATATGACGGCTCCACCTGAAAGAAGTTTGGGAACCACTCATTTATAGCATTGATAATAGTGAATAATAGGATTTTTAAGTTAGATTTTCAACGTGAATATTATTTTTAATTATAGAATAAAAATATGCCCTCGGCAGAGCTAGGTCCTGTTTGTACGTAGTACATAACAGTCAACCTAGTACATTATAAAAATAATTATTAAAATATTATTAGATATTAGTATTAGAGAAAAGTTACAACTGAACTTTATTCTAGTAAATAATGAATTATGGTAGTTACTATGATACACAGTTTTTTTATGTTGAATCCCATGTTCTCATTATACATATTAACTTTTTAAATTTAGTTATAGCTAACGTAATTTATACTTTTAAAAGACTTTCAATTTTAAATTAAACCCGTAAAAAATAAATATATACATTTTTAGTAGTATACTTATTTGTATCATATTTGTATACATTTTTGTATGGAATCATAAAAATTGCGTGCGAGACTTGATTCGTGGTAAAAAAATTTTTTTTGGTATTATCTGTTTTTGTAAAACTATCAAAAATTTTAACTTAAAGTTGTTACCATTTATTGTTACCAACAATATTTTTAAAATGTGAAACACCCTACTATCTGTATTAGGGTGTCACATTTTCATAAAATACACCCTACCATCATGGTTCATCCTAGATTCTTATACATGTGTGACACCCTAATAGATATACATAATTATACATGTATATATAATTTACTTTGGCTATATATTTCTAGATTAGAATTTACTTTTTCAACAATTATTTTTCAAAAAATTAGGTACATACAAATATAATGCATTTGATTTTAAGCTTAATTAACTTTATAAACAAATTTGAAATGTGAAATTCGATAACACATCTGAGCTTATTCCATTATGTGTCAGATAATTTTTTTTATTTAAATTTTGATTTTACTTGAATTTAGCTGAAAATACCACCTAAGTCGGGTTGAACCGTAATACTAACAAATATAAAATATTGTAATAATGTGGGTATTTACACTATTAATTTATTAACAATTAATTTGATAATGAAAAATTAGATAATTAACTAAATCTTCTAATTTTGCGCACTTTTCAAAAAATGATGCCTAATCGAGGTTCGAACGTATATCTCATTTTGTGTATAATTATAATCATCCTGTATTGATTAGTAGTTTCGTGTAAAGAGACTCATTCTTAGCTGATAAGATAAATATGGACTTATTTAAAATTTAATTACATGTACTTTATTATTTTATAAGTCTCTTTCTAACTTTTTAATTTTTTTTTATTATCACAGAAACGACGCTACACAGAAGAAATTTTAGTTGATTAGTTATAGGCAGAGATGAACTTCCTACTCTACTCGAGACATCTCCTCGAGATAAACTCAAATAGATTTTTTTACAATATATAAAAATGACCTTATATTCCAAATTTATCATTTAAAAAAATTATATTAAATATAAAAATTAGTTGTGGATTCATGCTACCATTGCTGTAAAGCTGATCACACATCGGAATGTTTAACCTATACTACATCAAATCATAAACTGTTAAATATGGAAGATGGATATGACTGCTACAGAGGAAAATGTTATAACGTAATATGTTAAATAGTGTTTCAAAAAATATTCTTAGTCAGGGCGGATTCAAGGGTGGATTATGCAAATATTGCGTTTTATTTTCAAATTTTTTAAGATCAACAATGATTGGTAATCGTCTATGTGGACTGGCCCTCATGAATTGCCACTATGACTATAATGTATTATGTTATAGTATATATTGAAAGTTTAGTTAATGAATTTGCAATACTTCATCCAAGAAGACTGGACCTAATTGATTTAGGATTATTTAATAAACAAAATTAATTTCTCTTTTTTTGTGAAGATCATTTTTTTATTTTTACAAAAAAATACAAATTTGGAAACTATTGTATAACAACCTTTAAATTAAATTAAAAGAAACGCTTTAAAATCAAACTAGACGCCCTTAAAAAATTTTTTCGCCTTTGGTGAAGTTAAATATATTGCTTGCTTTGTTATTAACTTTGCATTAACTAGCCTCTTGGATCCGCCCCTGTTAGTGGTGAGAATTTGTTTAGTGATATCGATACCAACACTATTAATTATTATTTTCTATAAATGTAGGGTTGAATTCCTCACGATTAAATTAAATATAGCTTCGTTTGGTGATGCAAATGCTTATGAATTTAAAATTTTTTATTAGAATGTGTATTTTTGAATAATTCTAGGACTGGTTTGAATTTAAAAACAAAGGACAATTGAGGTTTTTAACCTTGAAGGACTCAATATTTCAAATTGAAAATTACGATAAAGCATCAATCTGGAAAAACTGTTATAAGAATATAAAATTTTTAAAACTCGAATACCCTTACTTTCTTAAATAAACTGGAACAAATAAATAAACAGACATTACTCAAATGATCTTGTAATCTGGATGAATTCATAGGTTCATTAGAAAAAACATTTAAACAAATAGTGCACAATATTTGCGTATCTTTAAGAGGAGTAGGAATGAAACCTTAAGAAATATAGGTCTCAAAGTATTGTCATTTTTTTGATCAACTAATATATTTAACAATATTTAATACAATCCACCTAAATTTAGCTATTAATGGGATTAATTATAATCTAAATTGATGGAAATTTTTGCTATTATTCACTACAAACCAATATTTAGGGAATATGTCGTAATTTTTTTCCAATATTGAAAGAATTCTTGCTGAAAACCTGTAATTTCAAATAATATTTTTATAAAAATATTTTAGTGATTGGAGTATACTCTCTGTGCTTAAACATTATTGTAACAGCATCATTATATTTTCCGATACTTTGCACTATCATAATAATGGTATTTTCAAAAAATAAAAAAATACATGCATACATTTATGTATTCTTTAGCATTTTCAATATAGTAGAGCATTGAAAACTAAATGGAATGGAAAGATATTTAATGTGAAATTAAAAGAGGATTTGGCATTTTTAAATATTTTTAAATTCAATAAACGTTGATTAATGTGAATCAAGTTTTAGTTTACCGAATAATAGCGAAAGAATGTATTCTATATTTCCAAATACAGGACAGAATCTCAAACGGGGCAACATGATAAATATTTAAATGGGTTGCTAAAAATGAAATTATTCAAATATATAAAAAAATAAAATCTTTAAACAGTGGGTCGCGAGTGGTCACTCAAATTCGCACAAAAAGTTTGAAAAAAACTGACAATGAATATATTGTACAATAGTTAAAATGTTTGATAGTTTTATATTTTTCCCAATGAATAACCTTTTAGGATGAACATCTGATAAAGATTATAATAGATAAAATCAATACGATCTACTTTGCATTTTTTATTCTCTAATATAGGTTTCCCAACTTTTTTCCCATTGGAGCAGATTTTGTCAGAAAAACATATAAAATAGGACGCATTTTATATTTGTTGGATGCGTGCTGAAAATCTTTATTATAGTATAATATTTTGCAAGGGAACGCTGCAAATTTAAGAAAAAAAGTTTTTTCGATACAAAGAATTAAAAATCTGATTTAGCTGACCCTATGTGAAATGGTAGTTTAGCTCTTTTTCAATTTTCTGCAGGGCACACATATTTGCATAATATAATATAATTTAATAAGAAAATTTACAGTTTTTTGTAGTTTTAAAAAGTTTTTATACTATAAAAGTGATTGGCCATTAATTATTATCGTCAAAATTGAAGCAATTGTACTGTAATTATAAATATGTGTAGTGATATAATCACTATGAGAAGTGAACTTTATATATAAGTTCATAATTTAAATCAGGCATTCTCAACCATTTTTCGCTGTGGACCCCTAAGATGATATTACAAAAAACCTGTGGACCCCAAAAAAATTAATAATAATAATAATTTTTAATGAATCATTACATTTGGGTGAAACGAATGATGGTCAAAAGACATGGAGTACTCTATTTTTACGATATGATAAACTATTAATGTTAACCTTTAACCCATCAATGTTCTCAAAATGGAACATGTTTTCAGGTATTGTTTACAGTACCTTATTAATTGTTTACTACATATTTTATCAGATCAATAAAAAGTCAATATTATTTATCATCTTTGTTAAAAATTAATATTTTATATCCTTTGGTTCATGTTTTATAGAATCATGAATATTGAATGATTTTTTGTCCCCTTTTCAATTTAAAGCTTTTTTTATGACTAAAAACTTGGCTCGGTCATAAATTTTAATAAAATAATTAAATAAAACCGATGCTCCTAAAATAAAACAATGGAGGTTTCCCAATAAGATTTTACAGTTGTAAGTAATTTAATTTAATACCAAAGAATTTACTTTTACATGATTTGCTCGTTTTATATTAGTATTAGTGAGCTTTTTTTATTCTTATAAACGACATCGATTTAAAATATCAAGTTATAACCTGATAAAAAGTAATCCTTCAAAATACTTTATATCAAAGAATAATCTGACCAAAAAAGAAAGATTTCATGATTATTGTTTGTTCGAAATATCTTCGCAGCTACGTGGAATTATAACGATGTTGATGAAACAGCATTATCATAAAATAAATGTATCCTTGTGCCAGCTGAAAACAAATCAATCAGGAGAGAAGAATAAACCAACCTATTGGAAATTTTTACTTTATTAATAAGATATGGTGCAATTGATCATATAAAACATTCAAAAACTACAATGAGTTTTCAATTCTGTAAAAAAACAAGATAATCAGTTCCTTTGAGTTCAATTTATATTGATGAATAATACATTTTAACTTTCATTTTTTCGAGAAATCTCCAATGTTAATTGCTTTAATATCAATATTTATCAACAACCAAGAAAATAAAATTAAATTTTGTTTTAAAAAAACGACTTTATGTTACTGAAAATGTATATAATTTTCATAGACCCCGTTGAGAATGCCTGATTTAAATAATAAATACTTCGAACTCTTGTACCATCTTCCAGATTCTCAATAAGACTATACAAAATGTATTTTATTTTAAAAATTACAAGATTTGTAGGATTTACATTATATCAAAATTTAACCGGAAAATAAACTTTGTGATTGGAGGTTATTAGCCTCATCTTGACTGTTATCTGATATTATAACAGGATCTGTATTTTCAAAGAACATTTCTACGCCTGGTTGAATGTTTTTTGTCGTAATACTATCGAGATTGATATCATTTACGGTACTGACTAAATTTTCTTTGATAGATGAGATTGGATTTGATTCCAGAGATAGTTGAATGAGAGATGGAATTTTGGTAATAGGAGTAGGAATTGTATTTGCTAAATTCATAAATGTATTGGTTTTTAATTTATCGTGATATTCCTTGGAGTATCCATGGTCTATGTCGACATTATTTGTTGCAACCATAATACTTTGTGTGTCAGACACGCCAGTTTGTAAAATACGTTGATTTGGTTTTGATTCAGTATGAAATTTTATTTTATTTTCAGGTTTATTAGAATACTTTGAAAATACAACTGATACTTTTCTCAAAAATATGGTGGCGGATATCCAACCCTTCGACCATAGATGCTTGATGCTAACTTTAAAAAAGTTCTTAATGTATTGAATGGCGTCATCCTTATTATTGATACATATTGAGTAATACTTAACGTGAGATAGTTTTTCAGAAACTATTCTCCTCATCAAAAGTATAATTTCCGGAGTAAACACAAATATCATTTTAGGCTTATACAGAGGAATGCTAACCATTGAAGTACCACAAATTTTATCATTAGAATTTTCAAGGTTTTTCATTGTCATTGATTTGAAATTTTGCACATTTTCTTGGTAATTTTTAATGGAAAGCGGCATTTGACTGTCAATTTGACAATGTAATAAACTTATCAACTTTTTCAATTTTGATTCTCCATTTTGTATACACATTTTATTAATTAAATATTTTTTTGATCGCAAAAATTTACTTATCCAAGCCCAAAACAGAGTATTTACACTTTCTTCAAAGTTTTCAGAATAATTGATCAATCTATTAAAAATAATATAAAATTAATAAATTACACTTAAAGTGTAGTAACCCTGCTATTTAATAAAACATTTCATAATTTTACTAGTGGGCGATTACAGAAATTTTTTTCGAAAAGTAAGTCCTATCGCAAAAAAACTGTGAACGCCAGATAAGCAATACATATTTAAAAAGTTTGGCACGTAGAAGGTATAAGGGCATTGCAAGGTAATTAATAATTATATATGAAATGACGGAAAAATTTTGTTAATAGTATTTATTAATTTTTTTACCCCACAAAATTTTTCAAAATTCAATCATCGTTTTTTATAACCAAAAACTGAAAGAAATTATTACTTTACAACCGTCAACCATATTATTTCATACCACTAAGTTGACAATGGTTATCCAATTGATTATAGTTAATTCTCTTATTTTTAAAATAAAAAATTACTGATGCGTGACAGATAGTGTGATATTTTCAATTAATATGAATAACCAAGTAGCATAATAGGATAAGTTAAAACTTTCACATAGTTCTTTTAATTATATAAAATGTGTTTTTTAAGGACTCGAATTGTGGACCTTTTATATTTTATAGCACATTGCGCAATGCCACGTTAATTTTTTATAAAAATTATGTAATAATCAGCTGCCCAATATCAACAATCACAAGAGATGATTCCATCATATTCAAAAGTTAATCACGGAATTTAAAAAATTAATTGTATGAATTTTCAGGTTAATGATCACCAAATAACATTTTTGCATAGACTTATTTTAAATTTTAACAATTATAATTACTGTAAAATCACTGTCTCCAATTCCTTTGTATCGACTGCTGAATAACTAATCTAAAATTATGATACACTAATAAAATACAACGAGTACGGGCAATTTTTTCATGACTTCCACAACATCAGTGTCTTCTGGTTTCACAAACGCTATTGCAGCTAAAATTTAATTTAATTTCAATTTCAAAAACCTTTAAGAGCATCATCACATTCGGTATCATCAATACATATTTTTTTTGGTTTTTGCTTAATCTACAACAATTTAATTACATACAAATAAATATTACTTTATTTTTTTCTTTGTCGATGAGCTGCAGGTCTGGCATAACATTAATTTGTGTAGATTCGTCTCTATTAACTCTTTTAAAATTTAAAATTCCTTTATTTATATAAAATCCTCCTCTATCTGTGGTCAACCAATATGGTAATTGTTCATCAAACTAATTAAAATAAGTTTTTGCAAAAAATCCAATTACGACTTCGGTATCATCGATAAAGGGGTCGTCAATATCGTACCCATCAGTAAGATCTACTAAATCTTCTTCGTATAGTTTGCGTTTTTTGTTTTTTTGATTCTAACTCTAAGTTAGTAAATCAAATTTAAATAAAAAACCAATTTTTCAATTGTGGCATAATCAACGTCAATATTATCAATCACAATACATCCATTAGGTTCATCCTCATTCTAGTCAATAAATATATGTAGTAAAAATGGAATTACCTTGTAATCACTCAAATAAAAATATGAAAACTCTGAATATGAATCGTCATTAGGTTCTTTCAATTTAATATTATATCTAGTGCCGGACATGGCCTGAAACAACTATTTTTATTGCGTTCTATAGTTACCATTCCAACAAAGTCAAGGCACAAATTTTAAATTATTTTTGTTTATTTTTAAAAACGATAAAAATAAAGAAACGGTGATCACATCTTATAAAACCGTCGTTTGTATAATAAATGAATTCATTTAAAGATTATAATTAATTAATACTAAAAATGGATTGTTAATTCTATGGTAATTTTGAAATGTGTGATATCAAGTCAAGAAAGTATAAAATCCATGGTAAAAATAAAAATAAGTAGCGGTGATATGGAAACGCGATAAACTACATTTAAATTATTCATATTTATAATTCTATTTTACAATATCAAAAATGGTGAATTTATACAAATTTTTAATATAAAATTTAAAATAGGCTGGAGGAAAAGCTGGAAAAGAAGCAAAAGGAAAAGTTAAAATTAAAGGAATATCTAGGTCAGTTAGAGCCGGACTACAGGTTTGTAATGAGAATATGAAACCATACAATTCTTCTAGTTTCCTGTTGGAAGATTACATAGAATGCTCAAAAACAGAGTAACCTCAAATGGAAGAGTTGGGGCGACAGCAGCGGTTTATGCAGGTAAATTCTAATATTGTAAATTGATAAATTATTAGCTGCCATTTTGGAATATCTTACTGCTGAAGTTCTTGAATTAGCAGGAAATGCCAGTAAAGATTTAAAAGTAAAAAGAATTACACCCAGACATTTACAACTAGCTATCAGAGGTGACGAAGAATTAGATACTCTTATAAAAGCTACAATTGCCGGTGGAGGTGTAATACCTCATATACACAAAGTTTTAATCAAGCCAAAGATTAATCCAGATACAAATATGCCTATTCCGGAAGAGTCGTAAATATTTAATTAAAAACTTTATATTCCTGGTATATTAGTATAATTGTTTGTATTCGAATGTTCACTTATTTCTTCAAAGTAGTCGTCGAATGAATTTAAATCTTCATTAATTCCTCCGTTTTCCTTTGAAATTTCAATTTTACCGGAACGGTTTAATTTATTATTTTCTAATTGCGATTCTGATCCATTACTTTTCTTCGAAGACGATTTGAAATCATTAAAATCTGTATCATTGGAATTGTTCAAAGAAGCATCTCTAATTTTATTTATTTCACTTTTTCTGTTTTCAAATGTAGGAGAAAGCTTTGGCAGAACAATTTCCAATTTTGTCATTGATCTGTGGTCTAGCCTGGCAAGTGATCCCCCATCATTTAATTCATGTTTACTTGATGGGTTAAAAAAAGCATCGTTTATAATAATACTCGTTTTCTCATTTACAACTTCTGAGCTGCTATTATCCAATTTATTACTTCGAAAAGCATTGTCAATATCAAGATTATAACTATTTATAGAACCTGAAGAAGATAATCTATTCGACTTAAAATCAGGTGGGTTGATTGAATAAATATTAACATTAGAATAGATACTTTTAGATTTAAAATGAGTTTTTGACTTTTTTTCCTGACTGTCAGTCTTATTCAATTTTTTAAAATTATTTGGAATTATGGTTAGAGCATCAATATTTAATTCTTCATCGTCAATTTGGTGAAATGATTCTGGGCGAGTAGATTCATATGAATCTATTCTTGAATTTTGAGGAGTTAGCACGTTCATTGAAACCTTAGGTGGTTTATAAACTGATGGTTTTATTTTATCTTTCATTTCAGTTTTCGAAACAAAAAAATTTTGAAAATCCATTATATTCAAAACACTTTTCTTTTCATGGTTGTTTAATTTTGAACTATTCAATGACATTGGTGAAACAAAATCGTCAAAACCTAAAAAATGAATATTGTAAAAAAATAATTAATCTAAAATTACCATCATTAGGATCAGCTATAAATGCTTCAAAATCATCGTTTTTAAAATCATTCGAAGTAGATTTTGCAATCTAAATAAACGACGCATTTATAAAATCAAAAAAACAACTACAATTTTGTTAAGATGGGTGTTTGGTAATGTGAAATCTAAAAAAATAAATAGAATGATTAATAAAATATACCCTTAGTTTTTTTATTTTTTAACATATCGTCCAAAATGTCCATCATGTAAGAATCAACATCCATTTTAGATTTGTCAGAATTACGCATTGATTTAATTAATTGATAAATTCATCATTGCCAATATTGCTAAATTAAATAGTAATAGTAGTCATGACTCATACGTCGTTAATAAACTTTTAGAATTCAATGCATTGACTTTGTATTACCTATCTTCTTTTTTAATATTTATTTACTATTGTAGATACAGTTATAGGTATTAGTGCGAGTTAATGATCGTCGAATCTATACTAGATAGTGGCATTTTATATATTTTATATACACGATAAAAACATGGGTAAATGAATTGTATCTTGTCATTGGAAGGTAGGTTTAATTAATAAGCTATTAAAAGTTTGTTTATAAAATTTTAGACTCATTTTTTTTTATTTTTCAAATAAACATTTATGTTTTTGACCGTGAAAATATAACTTTCTGACATGGCATTTATATTATTTATTCAATATGTGCTCATGCTCCGAAGAAAACTGACTTACTGTATGTATTTTTATATTTATAGGAGTCAGTTGTGTAAATGAATAGTTCCGCAGACATTTTCACTTTGGATAGATTTGTAAGGATGAAAATTACAGTTCACAAACCATTACTTTTTACCTTGAAATAACATCAACATACTTTCTACTTTATTTAAAACAAATGACAGTTTGTATTCATTAAATTTTGTTTTACACGAACGTATAATGCTTCTGTACATAGACCGGAAATATCCGTATTATTCGGTGGAAAAAATCTAACAAATATTTTTATAAGATCCATTGATTGACGCCCAATTATCAATTAAATAAAAAAAAATTATAGGGTGCCTACAATTTCCATTTGGCCCTGGCCTACTGCTGGCTCTCAACGGTTCTGGATATATTTAATACAGTATTTGGGAAATTATACAGTAATTCGATAATAGATAAAATGAGATTTTGACTATTAAATTCCTCAACATTTTAATGTATTTATTAAACTGATGGAAAAAGGAATTATGGTGTTTGGGATGATCACGAGTGTTTCATAATAAAAATAATTGAATATAAGATATTAATTGTAAATAAAAGAATTACTTGTATTTAAAATTGTTAAAAAAACTTTTAGAATACAAAAATGTCTGCTGAATGACCGGAAGATTCTTTTCAAAATTCATAATACTGAAAACAAGAAATAATAACATAAAACGACATTATTAGAAAGTTATTTCTGTATTTTTTAAAAGATTCACTGAGGTATAATTTTTGACATGAATATAATGATACCCAGTGTGGTGAACTTTTTCGATACTAAATAGCAAAACAATCGTATTAAAAGTGTTAAGGTCTTAATATCAAAAAAAGGAACACCATTTTTTGAAGCGTGTAACAGTCGGCAATATTTGACTAATCACTGTAAAAAAATTAAAAATAGTAATACATTATAATAGTAAAAAATTAAATATTCTTCTAATTTAAAATTTTATATAAGAATATGTATAGTAAATATTAATAACTAACTTAATTTCTGTTTACATAATATTTTAAATTTATAAAATGATTATAGGAAAACATCACTATTACACAAAGAAAGTATTTACAAAATATAGGGTACGTAGGATAACCGCATCATTGATTTTAATCATATTCATAATACTTTTTTCATTGAGTATATATATACGTGTGTTTTTTATGAAAAGAGAAAATGTTGATGTAAGTATTACCTCTTTATTATTCGGTTAAATAAATGAAATATTTAGGTTTGTTTATCTAAAGAATGTATAAAATTAGATAAACAAATAAAAAGTTATATGAATGAAAGCTTAAACCCATGTATAGATTTCTATCAATTTGCATGCGGAAATTACAATGATGATTTAAATTTTAATTATAATTTGGAAATGGAAATTAAATTACAAATTCAAAAAGTAATTAATAAAATGATACTCTTTAATTAAGTTATAGTTGCTTTTGAACAACCTTTTCACCACATCAAAAGCTGTAAAACAAACAAAAATGTTTTATGAAGCTTGTTCTAATTTTGATGCTGAATTTTTTTGATATACAAAATGTATATGCAAAAATTTCTCAAAAATTATCTAATTATTTGTCCTTGGACATTAAATTTCGTCAAAAAAATGTAAATGTTGATGAACTTATCCTGATTGCTAATAAAATTATTGGTTCAAATGGAATAATTAACGTCGATCTGTTCTTTGACGAAAATAATTATGCATTAAATGTAATGTGTATTATATTCTAAATTATATTCACTTAATAGTTTTACCCCGTCAAAGTGGATCAAAGTAATGAATTCAAACAAAATTTTTTTGAAATGATTTAATTTTTCGATTATAAAAATATATCAATAATAAATCAAAGACTTACTACAATTTATTCTATTATTGAAAAAATTAATAAGATTGCTGATGATACAATGTTGGAAGACTATACAATCATGAGTTTTAAAAGTGTTGACAATATATTATTCAATGTTATATTTTTATCCATTTTTTATTTTACATTAATATTAGCTTAACATTGAAGATATTTATTCAGAATACATTAATATAATGAACAATACCAAAATTTCCACGAATAAAAAATATTTAATCGAAATCAATGAATTACTAGGAAACATATCGCATAGGTTGATATAAAATTTATATCAACCTACTGTCTTGTCTCGATTATAAGAAGTCTTCTTATATTCGAGAGTAGAAGGAAAAATGCTTATAATCAAAAACAAGTAGACTTTTAAGCAGACCTTGAAAAATGTAAAAAAGGCTTGTATTTATCGCGTCAGTATTTTAATCCGTAAATTGTCAGTATTTTAGATGGTTTGTCAATATAAATATCGAATTTTCAGTTGATATAATGGATTGTCAGAATTTAAATTGGAAGGTCAGTAAAAAAAATTATTTTGTCCGTACTTTAAATATACTGTCAATATTTAAATTGAATGTTCTGTATAAATTGAAACTGACAAAAAATGTTTTTGTAAAATATATTACAATACTCTACTATTGCCATAATTACATTCTATTTGTTCTCAATTTGGATTTTTCCTTAGGGGTTTGTAAAAATGGTTGGGTTTAAGAATATTCTCTTAAATTAATAACAATGTAGTATTATTTTTGGTTTAATTATTATTTATGTTGATTCTTAATAAAGAAATAACTAATACTAAATAAAGATTTTTAAATACTTAAATACATCATTGATAATGAGTACATTGAAAATATTAAAAACACGTCCGTATCACCTTATCTTAATGAATTTTTTGTTGGTTCTAAAAAATTTGAAATTCAGATTACTTTCAACGAATTGCATAAACAACATATTGTATATGGTTAAAGCAAAACTTCTAAATTAGACGTTCTATTGTATGAAGGAAGTTAATTTTTAAAAATAAATTGTTGTTGTCTATCTTTTGTTTAAAGTTTTTTTTATGGTACAAGTAGAAACTGCTTATATTCAAATTTTATTTAGTTAAAAATTTCACTGAAAATTTGTATTTCAGTGGTCTGCTTATAATCGAGAAAAGGAAGTAGTTTTATTTATGTTATAAATGATTAGTTATAATTAAAATTAGAGACCTCAATGACTATATAATCTGGACAATTCTACAAAACATTATAAAAAATATGCCAAAACAAGACTTCAAAAACAATGATTGTATTTCATTAACAATCCAAACATTCAATATTGTAGCTGTATCATTATTAACGTAAATTTATAAAATGTTCACTATATAAATTTTAGAAAAAATTGGAAAAATGTTGTTGAATTGGAAGAAGTAATTTTAATGACTAAATCAATAAATTCAATGATTCGCGACAGTCATATTTCTTTATTGGAAATGTGTAGCTGTTCAATTTACATTTTTTTTGAAATTGTAAAATCAATATTTTCAATTTTTATTATTTATTTTCAGAATTTCCAGATGTTGATTATTCCAAAACCTAGACGACCGCTAGATTATTATTTCAAAAATACCATTTATTCCACCATCAATAAAAGTTAATAAAAAATACCATTACAAGTCGTAAGAAAAATTGTCTTTTACCGATATTTTTTTAAAAAATCTAATTTTATAAACCTTATGAAAAAAATCCACTTAATCAAGCCACAAAATAAAACTCCAATATTACCAACGTTTAATGGAAATATCCTCTTTCCAATATTATTAGGAAAAATCCGATTCTACTAAATTTTATGAGCAACAATTTTTTAATCCAAAACCCAAAATAAAAAATAAAATTTTACCAATCCTCAATAAAAATCCTTTTTCCAATATTTTTTTGAAAAGCACAATTTTAATAAATCCCACGATGAAAACCTTTAATTTTTCATCAATGTTTTATATTTGATGTTTTCCTTGGGGTCCAAATAATAAATATTTTGAAATGGTGGTTCGTACACTATTTGAACCGGGAACGACTGCATTAAAACAATGAAAATATTTTGATTTTCATTCCACTTAATCTATATTTGCAGGTCATTTCATTGCATATAATTAATAATCAATATAATTCAGTACAAATACATCTATTTTCAAAGACGAACGATAATTCGTACCAATAAAGATTTTTTAATAGAAATAGTTTATTTTATATAAAATTTATTCTAAATCATCAATATGGGAATAGCTGATAAAATTTCCGATATCGAATTAGGTAATTTATTATACCTCTACTTGTTAATAGTTTACAATATATTTTTAAAATGATATTTATGACTATTAAGGTGTTAGGATGTTATTTATGTTAAAATAACCAATACTAAAATATATCAATACGAAACATGACTTTTGAGTCACAAGGTACCAGCTTGTCTGATACAGGGTGTATTTTTACGCTGTATATAATTTTAAAATCGTATAACCTTTATGTTAATTTATGTTAAATATTTATGACTAGGGCGGCCAAAGGTTAATTTTTGATATATTAATCAGCATGAAATTACAATCATTATGTATATTAATTGGCTCATTACAATTTGATTTTAAATGTTAATTAAATTATTTTTTGAAATTTTCAATATCGGTATACAATGATGTATATATACCAACCCTATATATACATCAGGGTCGTCCAACCTGTCGATCTCAGACAATTTTCTCGTCGATCGCCGAAAATAATATTGATTATTAAAATGATCTCTATTTTAATATTGTTAAAATTTTTACACATTTGAATAAATGCGATGTAACTTGTTTAAATCGTTACCCAATAAATAAATTAGTCCATATTTCTTAAACTAGATTTTGCCAATTATTTTCAAATATACAGCGAAAGTGCTTGAAATTATTCCGAATTTTAATTTGTATGTTTTCTACGATCACACTGAAAATATTTAGTTATACATTTTTTATATGATTCCATAAGGCGATTTTGATGAAATAGGTTCCGATCCGCTACATTTTTCTAATCAATGTATTAGTCGATCGCATCAAAAAAATGTTGGACATCCCTGCTATACATGATTAAAGATATATATGTATTAAAGATGTTATAATTCACGTGCGATTCTACAAATAATTGTTCAAATATATACAATTTATGTTATTATTAGCATTCCATAATCAGCTAAAAATCTCTGAGTTTATAAGCCATATTATGAGCCAGCTGAATTTATAATGCGTGAAGAATTCAATAACTTAAATTTCGTTAAGCATAAATCTAAAATGAATACTGTTCATATTTGCACTTAAGTAAATTTGTCTAATGATTTTTGCAGTACCAGTCTTGGAGGCCTTTTTATCAGCCGACATTTCATTGAACAAACCTAATAATCAATAATTAAATGAAGCAGTGTCAAATCCAGCCTTACATCAAGAATGAATTCAATTATGTTGATACAAATATTGAATCAATGTGATAGATTTGACGCAAGAGTCAAATTTTACAGTCACAAAGGGGTTTAACATAATTCATAATATACATTTCTCTAAGATTTAAATTTAAAAGATTATTTAAAAATTTAAAATTTCAAAGATTTAAATAACAACGACATAACCAAAATTGTGTTAGATATTGATCAATAAAAACCTCCCTCATTATATTATTTTCTATGGAATTCTCCGTCAACTTCAATTACTGTGAAAGAAGTTTCAGTTTAGTGAATAAACTTCTGACAAAGCAAAGAAATTTTTATTAGATAACATTGAAAAATATCTTATTTTATACGACAGACAAATAAGAATAATATTAGTCTATTCTTATAGAACATTTTTGGGATCACAGATCGCTATAAATTTCATGCTGATATTAGCAATTAAATCAGTTTTCTTGAAATAATTTAGTGATTATTTTAAATTATATTTTTCTTATTGAAATAAAAAATTTTATTGTACCTATACTAAATTTTATTTTGCATTATACTGTATCATATATTAGGGTGATCACTTTCCTGAAAAAATTATTCAAATTGGTTGAGTTTGGACCCGGCCACTCAACATCGAAATTTTTCCCAAAAAAGTTAAATTAAACTTTATTTTCATAGTTAAATGTTATAAAAAATTTGTAAAATAAAATTAATGCATATAATTTTAAATTCATATTGTCGCGTCTTTTTATAAAATTGGAATACCTGACTAATTTTGATGAACATTGAACAAATAAATTTTCATTATCCAGATTCAGATGTTAGTTACCAAAAACGACTTTATGTGCTAAAAATGTCTAATTATTTTAAAATTTTGCGTAGACCCCAAATGTTTATCATGGACACCTAGGGGTCCGTGTAGATAACTTTGCCGGCCCTGGTATAGTTATCAAATAAGAATTTTTTTTCCATATTGTCGAGATGTATCAATTAATATTAGATAGCGTATTCGAGCAGTGATTTTTTTGTAACGCACTTCAAATTTTTTATTACCCCATTCTAGAGATGAACTTAACGTACCGATGCCCTCTTCGGTGTCTCGACGAAATTATTGGAAAAGAGAGCATACCCTTCCACATTAAGCATTACAAAATATATAGCATCACAATTTTGTTGGTGTAATTTAAACTGTAAGCGTGGTTGTGTGACATTACGTATCGTTAATTAAAAATTGTTTAGGTACATCGAGCGTTGTTGGTTTACCTCTGCCCCATTCGAATCTCTCATTTAGGGTTCTTTTATTAATTTATTTTATAAAACTACTCGAAGTGAGTGATGTGTATAATTCATTTCTAACATTTTAATTTTATTTACTAGTCTACACTAAATATAAGTAACATTTAGAAATGCGCCGAATGCAAAAAAATAAAGCCACAGAATACCATCGTGGCTTATTGAGAGCCAAATTATCTAGATATAAAGCCCAGTTAGAAATAAACACCAAAGAAGCGAATGCTAGCTCTAAAGGAGATGGATTTGATGTTGCACGAAGTGGCGACGCTCGAGTTGCACTAATAGGGTTTCCTTCAGTTGGAAAATCGACTTTAATGAACATATTAACAAATGCCGAATCACGAGCAGCATCATATGAATTTACTACCTTGACCTGTATACCGGGTATCATAGAATACCGACAAGCACGCATTCAATTACTTGACTTACCAGGAATCATAGAGGGTGCTGCAACAGGGAAAGGTCGTGGAAAGCAAGTAATATCAGTAGCAAGAACTGCTGATCTCATAGTCATAATGCTGGATGCTACAAAAGCACTTAAACATAAAAATATAATTGAAAATGAATTAGAAACAATGGGTATTCGTCTTAACCAAGAAAAACCTAATATTTCATACACACCTTTAAAGTCCTCTATTACTGCCGGCGTAAAGGTTAGTTCTTTGGTTCCTCTTACAAAAATTACAAAAACACAAGTTATTAACATTCTACATGAATCTAAAATATATAACGCAGAAGTTATTTTTAATAAAGACTACGGAATTCAAGAATTTGTGGATGTATTGCAAAATAATTGCGTTTATATTCCATGTTTATATGTTTATAACAAAATCGATCAACTTTCTATAGAACACTTAGATCATTACGCCAAGCAATGCAACAACGTTGTATTGAGCTGTAATTTGAAGTTAAACATCGACTACTTCCTTTATCGTTTATGGAGACAATTAGGGTTGATTATCATTTATACACGAAAACAAGGTGAGAAGCCAAATTTGGAAGAGGGAATAATAGCCAGATCCGGAGCAACACTACAAACTCTTTGTGGCTGTATTCATAGGACATTTGCAAAACGATTCCGATTTGCTCTTGTTTGGGGTCGTTCCGTCAAATTTATGGGTCAACGTGTTGGAATAAAACATGTTTTGGCCAACCAAGATGTTGTACAAATTGTTCTAAACTAATTTATATATAAAATAAATGTTTATGTAAAGGTGATATATAATCATTGTTTTATCTATGCATAGTTAAATTATAATCTATTAATTTAATTTTTGATAATATCTAAGATTCCCCAACAAAATTTTTTTTTAATATGCAAGATTTTCAAGTGGATGAAATTTTTAAGGTTCGTTTATATTATGCAGTATTATTTGACTTGTTAGGTAATTATTATTGGTGAAAGCGGTGTAGGTAAAACATCGATTGTCAATAGATGACAAAAATGTGTTTATTGAGAATTTTCAAGGTTCTGTTGGTGTTTCGTTTACGGTATTTTAAATTAGAGGGTTTTTATATATTTTTTAGAACAGATACGTTAACCTCGATTATGCCAAATTGAAATTACAGGTTTTTTTATAATTTAAATGCAGTTTAAGATATGGGATACACCAGGTCAAAAAAGGTTCAGAAACATTACTAGATCTTATTATAGACAGGTTTAAGGTAACGAAGATGATAAATTATTTTATTTAGTATTGATAAGGATTATTACTTATTTTTGACATAACGAATCGAAAAACGTTTGAAATCTTGTCCTTGTATATTTTAGTAATATAAAAATAATATGCACGTTATTTAGAAAAATATAAAAATAAAAGCTCTAATCAATTAGCCCTCAACATGGAAAGTGCCATATTAGAAAATAAATTCAATTGTTGATAAATGTTTATAAATAATTTTTAATATCTTTGTTTTGACAGAGTGGATATCAGATCTAAATAATTAAATTAATTTATTAGAAATATCATAACTTCCTACATTTTCATGTACAGTGTTATTTGATACATCTTTGATTCAGTCCATAGATGGTAAAATGATTTGAACTTATAAATAAGGGCGATGTAAAAAATTTCACTCCTTTAGTTCAACATTATTTTGTGACTTAAAAATATATAAAAAATATTGAGTTACCATTTCACCGACGAGACAACAATATAATTTAATGATAGCGTATCTTTACAGAAGTAGATACAGTGGTTCTGTTCAAAATGAATACTATGTTATATTGATTAAGATATAAAGAGGGTCTATCAGTATTTAATATGAAAATACACTTTAAGAGTGATAAATTAAGTTAAATATGTGTATAACTTATTTTCAAAATTTTATTTAATTTCATCTACTCATTAGTGAATTAGTAACCACAGAATATGTAAAAAGCAATTATTATAATCTATTGAACAACACTGTATGTTACACAACTATTACCTCTATAATTTATATTCGTATCAAAGGGCTGCAACATTTCATGAACATCATCTTCCGATAATTTATCACCCAAATTTGTCATAATATGTTTTAATTCAAATTTAGATATTGCTCCAGTGTTTTTAACATCGAAAAGTTGAAACGCTTCGAGTACAGATTCGTTTGTTATACCCTCAGATATTATTGGAATTGCTATTTCAGAAAATTGTGAGAATGTGATGAAGCCTGATTCTATTTGGTATAAAAAAATATAGTTTCAAACACCTTACTGGTTGTGTCGTTTCTAGAAATATAGTCAACGACTTCCCCTGTTGAACATTTTATACCAGCAGTTCTTAAACAAGGACCAAGTAATTCTGTTTTTATCTTTCCGTAATTACCTTTATCGTATAACCCAAAAGCTTCTTTGATTGCTTAAAAATTTTATTCAAGACACTATTTTAATATTACTTGTTACTTTCTGGTCCTATTCATAATCATAAATCAATTTTTATAATAATTACCATTATGAAATCTGTAATATGCAGCACTTAGTGTAAACAGTAATAAAATTAAAATAACTATTCAAACAAATAAATTTTTACTAAACTGCTTCAATGGATAAATAGAGTAAAATATGTGCTATTAGTACTTTTTATTGCAAATCATTTATTTAAAAGTGTCCCAGGTTGATTCTCATTAAACGTTTTATAAATTAAACGAAACCAGAATAAAACGAAATCAATAATGGAAGTATCAAAACAGCTATTAGTATTTGGTATTCACATTAGAGTGCAATTAAGTAATCCGTTGATTTGTATAAACATGGTGAAATTAATAGGAATTTGGTTTTTATTATTATGTTACGGTTTGACTGATTTCTGATATTAAGTTATGATTGGTATCATTACTCGGATGAGTACCGTTAAAGCGTACAAAATTTGTTGTAAATCAGTAGCAAACAACGAAAAACAAACTTGGCTAATTTTTTTGTGAATTCAACGTCTAGGTTCTGAAATTAAATGAATGAAATTATAAAAATACGTTATGCTAGAAAGCGATATTTATTAAATAACGTATATCTCGCTTCAGATTGTGTCCATCCATCAAATAATATTTGGAAAAACGATTCATGTATTAAAATAATGAAACAAATCATTAACAAAAGGTTCCAACGGTTGGACCTAAACGAAAAAGAATTTTACCAAAACATCAATGAAATAAAAACTGTATGCAAATTTCTTATTAATGAACACACCTTACCAATACAAATAGGTAAATAAAGTATAAACACATTTTAATATATATTAGAAATGAACTCAGACTCACCACCACAATTACCACCCAAAGATCCATACAATTTAGTAGAAACAGTTACTATTAAAAAAATATAAATTTATTGTATTTTAGTTTATTCATGATACATCAAAACTTTCAATATTTAAAAATATAAAAAAGACTCAATTACATGAAGTTCACAATATTATTGTAAAACAACATTTGAAAATTAACCTTAAATCACCTTTAAAACCATTTCCTAATCGTAGCATTGCTCAAAATATCATAAATATATTGAGTGAGAAAATACAACTTTTGACACTTTTAACTCCTAAAATCAAAGATTTATACATTACTCACGGTCGAGGTATAGTTACTTTTTATTTTGAGTATCCTAAAGGTGTAGAAATGTTCATAAAAAATCAATTTCTTCCTTCATATTTCTATTATATCGATTTATCTCATTTCATTCAATATGACTTGGCTTGTGACAATAAAAAAAAGAGTGATGCATTCTTTAAAGTTAATGTATCAAAAAGCAAGTTGGTAAAGTTGCATCGATTAGTTAATACCTACAATATACACAAGCAATTCATACTCATGGTTCATGTAAGGGTCAACAAGAATTGGCAGATTCGCAAAAATAACTTTTCCCGTTGTATAAACAGGCTTTACTGTAAAAGTGGGAACAAACTGTTTCATACTATTTTCAAAATTTGTAATTTTGTATAAATAAACTATTCTTGTTATTCGTGTTGCTACAGATTTATTTTAACTTGTCAGACTATTCATGATTGAAATTACGGCAAACGACAGATTGGGCAAAAAAGTCAGAGTTAAATGCAAGTAAGACATATATTGTGTAATCGGATATGATTTATAACTCTGAGTAGTGTAGAACGAGTTTATACGTGAAAGTTGTATTTTAATTTAAGTGATTTAACACGATAATGAATGTAAATAAAATTAATGTTGTGGTTACATTACACCTTCCCCGTTAGGTTTCGGTGTTGTAGTCTTTGAGATATTTGGGTGTCTTGCGTGCTCGATAAGGTAGTTGGGTTTTGGATAAGATTCGTTGATTATTTTCATAATTTTGGAAGTTGTAATATATTTTTTTTGGTATCGATTTATCGTAGTTTTTTTTGTTTGTTCTTATATTATATTTTAATTTTTTTTCTTTCGCTTGTTTAATAATATCGTAAAAATTTAATTTATTATAGTTTTTGAAAAGTATTTTCATAGGTCTGCCATAAACCATTTTGTATGGTGATTTCCCATGTTTAGACGTGGGTGTTTTCCGCATTGTCATTAAAAT